>JAUELF010239903.1:0-13419 GCA_031471495.1 Clinocardium nuttallii
TAATATAAATGGTTCTACTATATCCTCAGCATTCAAGCAAAAGTTTAAGCAATCTAATCAGACATTAACCTGTGAAACTCTTAATACATTCAGATGTAAATATAGAAATTTATTAATTGTTATCATAGATGAAATTTCAATGGTAAGTAATTCTCTACTGAGTTTCATAAATCAAAGACTTCAGGAATTGAAAGGAACAAGGATACCATTTGGTGGTGTAAGTATTATTGCAGTAGGATACCTTTACCAGTTGAAACCAGTCAGTGGTGACTGGATATTTAATGATCTGACTAGAGATGCTGCAGCTTTGGCCAATAATTTGTGGAAAGAGCACTTTAGAATGTTTGAATTAACGGAAGTAATGAGGCAAAAGGATGATCTGGATTTTGCAGATTTATTGAATAGACTTAGAAAGAACATGATGACCAGTGAGGATGACTTAAAACTAAAACAATGTACTGTAGACCGAAACTCATTACATGTTGAATGCGCCACACTTGTTTGCAGAAAACTTTTTCATGCGTTCATTCAATGATTCTATTATAAACAAAATGGAAACAGAAAAGGTGATAATTCCATGTCATGATTCTGTTCTCTCACCTAAGTTGTCTAGAGAAAAGCAGCAGGAAGCTATACAGAAATTACCAACCGATCCAAACAAGACTGCTAATCTACACTGCTCTTTAACAGCTGTAGTTGATATGATTTATGACCTGACAGTAAATGTCAACACTGAAGATGGGCTTGCAAATGGAGCTTCTTGTACTGTAAAGTATGTTGAATACAAACAAACTGAAACAAACCGACCTAGTATCATTTGGGTCCAGTTCGATGACATAAAAGCAGGAATAGAAACAAGAGCTAAGTTCAAAAATAGACAATTCTATAAACAGCATATTAATGAGGAATGGACACCGGTATTTGATATAGAAAGGTCATTCATATACAATAAGAAAACATATCAAAGAATCCAGTTTCCTCTACAACCATCAGCTGGTCGTTCTGTTCATAGAGCACAAGGTAGTACACTGGAAAAAGTTGTCATAGATTTATCACAGCGAAGACTACGAAAAGTTCCTCATTTGCACTATGTAGCTCTGAGTAGGGTGCGGTCATTAAAAACCCTTCAAATATTGAATCTTAATGAACAAGCTTTGAAAGTCGATGATCAAGTTGAAAGAGAAATGGAAAGATTACAACAGGGTGCTATGCTTGATTTGTGTTATGTTCCACTTGAGTCAGTTGATCCAGTGTGGTATTTAAAATTAGCTTTCAACAACTGTAGGTCCTTACGTTTGCACATTGAAGATATAAAACATGACCAAGGCCTCTTGTCATCACATGTTTTTGGAGTAGCTGAAACAAGATTGAATCAGACTGATAGAAACTGTGATTATGTTTTAGAAGGTTACAAAATTATTCGAAATGACCAAACTCCAAACGATGATGGTAGACGACCTCCACATGGTTTAGCAGTTTATGTCAAAGCAAGTATGACAATATCAACTCAAGTGTCATTCACTTCTAAGAACTTTGAATTTATTAAAGTTAATGTGTCTCATACATTGAAAGAAATACAATTTGTTGTGTTGTATAAAGCACCTAACATGTCTAATCATGATTTCACAAGAATGTTGGAGAAAGAACTTGTTCCTCATCTTGATGCATCAAAGCCATTAGTTATTATTGGTGATTTTAATCTTGATGTTAATGGTAAACACAGGAAACTTACACAAAAATTGTGCGAAACATTTTCATGTAAAATGCTCATCAATGAAGCAACAACGGACAACAACACAATTTTAGATCTTGTGTTTTCAAACATTGATGGTGTGGCAGGGACAATAGAAACGTACTGGTCAGATCATAAAATTGTTGCTTTTCATGCAAAACGCCTACGTTAATAAAAACAAATATATCAATTATTTATTGATTCACGCAACCAGATTATTTCAGCAATGCCAACCTTTAACACAAAAGTTGTTTTGCAAGCAGCTTTCGTTAATTTTACGTTGCCGTTTCATTTCATACAATTACCTAATGCAATCTACTTCTGCAACCACATTAAAAACTTTGTTGGTGGAGTCATTCTCAATGTTTCTCCAGCACATTTCAATTATTTGCTGTGAATTGTTAAATGTAATAAACGGTTAAGATAGTAATGCAAATAAAAAACACTGTATGGCAGTGCATTATTTAATGGATTGTATTGTTCATGTTTTACTCAATTAATTCCATACAGTATTGTCAGCATCCGTATGTCCTGTTTGAACTGTAATTTGACTTATTAATCCTTTCCCACGTGAAATAAATCTGCAACGGACGTTTTTGAATTTCTTTTTTTGCAAAAACATGAAAAAGTGACCAAAAAATGAGTTCAATTTTTTTAATAGAGTTGAAAACATTGTGACAAAAGGTGAAGTTGCTCATTATGGGCAATTCTACCTTTTGCTACAATATTTTCAAAATTAGTCTGCTGCTGAGGCTTCAGAAAGCGTCGGTATGTGGAAAAGGGTTAACATTTACAACATAAATTGATTGAAAATAATTCCTAGTACATAGCCGTAGTACAAGAGGGAATTCACCAATTTTGAAATACATTTGAATTAGTAGTTATAATCAACAAGAATGTTCCAGTTGCACGAAATTCATGTGTATGTATCTATAAATGTATGATTTGAATATAAATGTCACCTTTTGTGTTAATCCTAACTTGTGTGGACTGAAAATTACAACATTACAGAGATATCATAAAACACCATTTGAGAAAAAATGTGTGTTATAGGAATTGAAATGGAAAAGCTGAAAGGTCGCGATGTGTCTATATTACCTTTAACCAAGTGAAACATTTCATAGATACAATGCGCCATGTTGGTAGTGAAAAATCAAAGGCAGTGCCATATGAACGCGTCCATCGTCGGTCAACTTCTTCTCCTCAGTAACCAGTGTTGTCAATTGGAAGGAACCCATCAGGAACAAAAGGATAACGCACTGCCACACCGTGAAGTGTCCAATCAACTAGGATCGTCTCCGTTAACAGTACATACAAATATAAAAACAGTTCTGATATCGAAATTGCTCCATGCATTTCAAATTTGAAAACGATGTCGACGTTTATGGCAGCTTTATACACTATTTAATTGTGAGAAATGGAAAATAAATTGACCACAGATGAATACATTTTTTAACTTCGGTCACAGCTATGGATTTCGTCTAGTATGTCAGTACAGAGCATAATGACCATTCAAACGTGTACGTTGCAGACTAATACGTGTTCACAAAGCTTCTTGATCTGGGCAAAACCTGATTAGTATCACCCTAAAGGTGTAAAAGTGATTTATCAATAATGCACAAATAAAGTTCTGGAACCATTCATAAAAAAGGATGTACCAAGAATGTTTCAATGTCATCAAATTAAGGGCATGGTGTTTCATCAGGACCATCTTTCATGTCATGCGTCAAAGCAAAGAGTAACGTACATGTGCCAAAAAACGTGAACTTTGTTAAACCAACAAGGAAATGTCTAAAAAATGTTTCAAATCGATTTTGCCATTTGAAAATCCTTAAAACATATTTATGGAAATGAAAAACCCACACTTCGACAGTCCTTAGCAAGACAAAAGACAAAATCTGAAGAAACATGTTATCAACAAAATGCTGGATACATGGCCCAAACATATAAGCTAATCTAAAACTTCAAAGAAATAAAATAAAACGTTTTTTTTTTTGCAATGTACTATTTATAAATATCTAAATGTAAATGTTCTTTAAATATCTAAAAATGTGTTTCAAAAGTGGTGAATCACATCTCATTTATAATGTGTACTTAAAATATCTAAAAAAGTGTTTCAAAAGTGGTGAATTCACATCTCATAGAAGACATTGCAATAAAAGAATAGAAAATGTTGTCAGAGTAATTGTTACAAATTGTCCACACATATTCTGTTGAGCAAAATGCATTTATTAGTGTTCTTTCATGTTACTCTTTTGTGACCAAAACATGTGATTTGCAAAAAGTGTATATCAATACCAACGTGTGCATGTGATACTGATAATTACATGTACATATGTTTTTTTCTTCATTTAATATAGTAAAATGCATCATGACAAAAGTGTGCATTGTCAAGAATTTCTTCTTTTGTCACTGTATTAGCTGTGAGAGCTATTGTCATGACCCTGGCGTCGGCGGCGGCGTTGTCGTCCGGTTAAGGTTTTATGTTTAGCTCAGCTTTTTTGCTATTTGATAACGAACTACTACTGCCGAGCGTCTGTGCCATACGCGGTGCTCTTGTTTTTTATATGCATCAACCATATCTCTATGTAGCAAAGGGTTTTACCGTATTTCCATTACATTTTTTAAGAAAACAAGAGCAATCCCCCCCAAACTGTTACAAACAAAGTTCTTTTGAATTATCTGCTGTAAATATGCTATGGAAAAACAGCAAATCCATACGCTACCTTTGCTAATTGGAATTTTAGAAAATATGCAATGTGTTGTATGGTTGATAATTCTTCATACTGACAGTGCGTATTGTTTCACTAGATTATACCACTGAAAACACGTTGTCGATTTTTTGACATCTTATTAAAAAGTTTGCAAAGCTGTATATGTACATTCATGTAGTTCATTCTTTTCTTCAAAATCTTTTGATTTGAGATTATTTCCCCCAAACGTATTCAACGGACTATGTGTCACTGTTTGTCATGTGGCGGATGGAGCGGGGTCATCCGTGTTTTAAGCCTACTTCTTTTACGCCAAATCTAGTCTATATGAATGCCAGGCAACCCGACACCCAGCCAAACCGACACTATTCCGGCAACCCGACACCCTATATGAATGTCATGTGTGAAAATTCGGTCATCCCGACACCTCTCTTTATTTTGCATTTATAAATACATTTTCCGAATTATCAGTTTCCTTTTCTTACATGAATTGTACATTTTCAAAGTTTGCAATTCAATCAAGATTACGGGAATATAATCATTATATCACATACAGTCACCGAATTATCATCCATTATGAATCATTATATCACAACTGGTTAAAATACAAATTATCGACGGCTCCTTTTCTTACATGCATTGTACATTTTCCAAATTATCGACGGCTCCTTTTCTTCCATGGATTGTACATTATGATTACGGGAATATAATTATATCACATTCAGTCACTGGTCAATTCAAAGTAGAAGTCTTTACAAAGTATCGACGGCTCCTTTTCTTACGAAAATTGTACATTATGATTACGGGAATAGAATTATGTCAGAAATCGCTACAATGAAGATATCGACGGCCCCTTTTCTTACATGAATTGTACATTTTCAAAGTTTGCAATTCAACCAAGATTTCGGGAATATAATTCAATGAAGAAAAGTAGAAATCGTTACAATGAAAATATTAACGGCTCCTTTTCTTACATGAATTGTACATTTTCAAAGTCACACGTCAAATCAAAGTAGAAAAGTAGAAGTCTTTACAAATCATCGACGTACATATTCAAAGTTTGCAATTCAACCAAGATCGACGGCTCCTTTTCTTACATGAATTGTACGTTTTCAATACACAACAATTAAACTACATCGTGGATTACTCAAACTCAAAAGAATCCATACATAACGCCCGAAATTGAATTTCTACGGTGTAACGGTAATTTTTTTTTACAGTAAAAAAATAACACTTTTAAAAGAAGTGTCGGCTTGTCTCGATTTTTTTCTTGAGGTGTCGAGTTGTCTGAAAGGTTCAGGTCCAAAAAGGCCGATTACCATAAAGGCCGATTACCAGAAAGGCCGATTACCTAAAAGGCCGAATCATTAAACATTGAATAAGGGTCATCGAAGAAATGGATTGAATGTTTGTGAACACTTTTTGATAATGGAGATTACAAATTATAATAACATATTCATTTTGATTGGTGTATTATAGTTTCTCAGTTAACTAAATCGCTTCTGATTTAATCGTTTTCCCATATATATGGACATAGTTGAGATTATAAAAGGTGTATGCGTTGTATATTTTCCTATTTTAAGGGATGAGATACTTCAAATAAGTATGAAAGAAAATGGACTTTTAATACTCAAATATAAATACAATAATCATTCCATATACGAAAACATAATTTTAAATTGACAAATACAGCCTAAACATCATAATTGATCTACATTGCGTATTTTCCTCTACATTTCGCCCAATTCGCCGAAAAATCTACATTGCGTATTTTAGGTAAACCTACAAAGATCGCAATTATATACTGATTAATTAACTAACAGTAATTAAGTTCTCAATCTTCTCAAAGTATAAATAAACATTCAAAGCAAACTGTTATCAATTATAACACGGATAGATTAATTAACCGCCATACTCTAATTATAAATCTATATCAAACATTCATGTATACAATCTTAATACCCACATATTTTCAACTTAAAACTTTTTTCCTTCAACAAATATATTCTTGAAAAATCGGCCTTTTTGGATCGGCCTTTCTGAGAAAGAATTCGGCGCCTTTCTGGACCTATACCGTCTGAAAAAGGTGTCGGTTTGACCGAAAAGGGGTCGGGTTGACAGGGTGTCGGTTATCTGGTTACCAGTCTACAAAACAAGCGCATTGACGAGTGTTATTAATCATTTCAGACGAATTAAGAAATAATAATTTGTCTACATTTGCATTGAAATATTGCAACGGCGATTGTTTAATTCCTTTGCAACAATATTTTTCATTCCTTTCTCCTCCACCTTTGGTACACTTCCCGCCATTTCCAACAACACCGTCCATCCATAATGGCGAAACGAAGTTTCGATAGTGAAGAAAATACGATTACGGGTTACATCCCCTCCACCAGTCCTGTGAAACAATCTATGCCGAGTAACGTCCGTTACTTTGATGGCAAGATTCAAACAAGCGACACAGAATTTATCAGATTTGTGAGTTTCAAGTAAGTACAACCAACTGAAATTATGAGTACGTAATTTTTCAATGCAGCATCGAAATGATTTCTTCGATAAATGAAGGAATTTATGTTACTTTCGTTCAACACTGCTGTTGCACAAACATGCTTCTGCAAGTAAAAAATAACTTGGCTTTTAATTCTTCAATGCAGCATCGAAAGTTCTGTAAGTTGCATGGTTTATTTCTCCAGCAAATTCGTTAATTCTTCGATAAATTAAGGAATTTCTGTTACTTTCGTTCGTCACTAAGTAGTCTGCTGCTAATGCATAAAAATGCGTCTGCAAGTAGAAAAGGGTTCAACCCTTTCCAACATTCATTACTGCTGTTCTGCAGCATATGATTAATGAAAACATTGCTGCAAAACGAATAATTGCCCTGTTGACATAATGCCAACAACTTTTTTCAGACGTATTCAATAATAATTTCCCACTAAAAAGAAATGTGCATAGTTCAGTTAAGTGACCAACTGCACAATTATGTATACATGTGGTAAATAATTAAAAACAAAACTTATGATAAAGAGTATTTCATCCATTATACAATCCTTATTTAACCCTATGTTGTGGGTATTGAAAATATTCTTCTAAAGTCTTAATAAGATATGATGGAAAAATAAAACTATTTTGACAAAAAAGACATATTTCTTTCCTTATCTCAATCTGTTTTATGTCATCAACACTTAGAACAGGGACATAGATAAGAGGGAAAGGCAACTCCACCTAAACACTTGGTATCTGGTTAAAGTATCACACATATCCAAATTTTCACATTTGTAGCAAATAAAACTTTGAAGTCACATTTGGAACATAAACAAAACATACATATTCTGAAAGCTTAACATTTCAACTAAAGTTAGAGATACAATGAACAACTGGAATTCCTTTGTCTGGTTTAACCCTTACCCTCATATAAGCGCTTTCTGACGCCTCTGCAGCAGACAGCTTAAAAAAAACATTGTGGCCAAAGGGGAAATTGTTCATGATGAGCAATTTCACCATTGACCACAATATCTCTAACTTTAAGTCATATGTTATCCATTAAATTTCAGAGTTTTTCCAGTTTTTGACAAAGTATGTTTGAAATTGTCTGCTGCAGAATTGTCATATGATGGAAAGGGTTAAAAAACACACATATTGGGATTTCTGAATTAAATTATTTATTTTAGTTTTACTTGCTACAAATGTTGGCACAAGTGATGTTTTAATATATATAGTTTAGTTACCTATCCCTATTATGTACGTCCCTAGTTAGAACAACATTTTGGATTTCTAAGCCATTTACCCTTTAACAATGTGCTGCACAGAAAAAGCCTGCAAGTGTTTTTCATCTTTCATAATTTATTAATGGACAATTCTAAAAATGGTGTGTATCATCAAACATAAATAAACCATTCAAAAGGCTCTGTTCCTCAATATTCCAATTTTCAAAGACTTATTTCCTATGTAGTTGGTTCTAAATTAAGATGATTTCTTCAAATTACCTACATTATCGAATTCACATGTCAAGTGAAAAATGATTAACCTTTTAGTAGACGGTTTTTTGGGGTGGTTTTTTTTTGCAATCCTGAACAAATCATCATAAATCTAATTTTTTCTTTCTCTTTTTGCAGTCCTGAAAAAATAGCACACTTCCAATCAGCGGAAACAGGCAAAACTCCTGTAAAGCTGCAGAATGTTAAAATAACCCCCAAAAGAGGACCAAAGGAGATCACAGTACACAAAACTACTACAATAGAAGTGAGTAGAGCACTGAAATTTGACAGGAAAACAGAAGTGCCTACAGCCGACTCGCAGGACAAGCAATTGGCAGAAGTAAAAATACCTGGAATTATGGTTAGTACTGCAGTAATTAAAATTCTGTTACATGTTTGTTACCCCCCTTGCTCTACAAGCCTGAATCTAATGAATTCCATATTAACTTGCCAAATTCAACAAGATAAATAATGCATAACATTGATATTATTAAATTGTTCACCAGACGCTGAATTTTTGGAAAAAACTATTTATTATAAATATATGTATTTATCACTAAAGTGCAATAGGACCATGCAAGGAATCCACTGTAATCAAATGGTTAGCATCCAGGATTTAAAATAATGAGAACAGGTTTGATCCCTAGTCGCAGCACAACATTCTCTTAGACAAAGCAAATTTCTAACTTAATAATGGTTTGTTTACCCAGGAATCGTGAATAAGTGAATTGTCGCCCTGATATTTATAACTGAAATAATGTTGACAATTGTTGAGTAAATCCCTAATAAAAAATAAAACAATTGTACCATACAAGTTCATTGTGTTCTGACCTCCTTCATCAGCTATAATGAACAGTTTGTGTAAACAAAATATATAATAACTGGCACCAATTTTGAACAATTTGTCCTTTTGTCACAATGTTTTCAATAATTATCAGCTTCAAAACGTATCAAAAAGAATCTTGATGATTTGAAAAAGGATTAAATAGTCTTATGTTTTTGCTACAACTGGAAGTGGAATCACAAATATGTTACAAATTTGTTTTGTTTGCTGAATTTCTATTAGAAAAAACATTGTTTGGTTCATTGACATTGAGTCACATAAATGATTCATTGGGATGTCTGAAATGATTTGATGTACTGAAAATTACAATTTAAAATTCATACACCAATTGGAAACAATGGTTGTTGTCAAAAGATTTAAATCTAATTTAAATCCAAACAAATGAAACAAAAACACATAATCAATAAATATTATTTCATTTATGATCAATTGTTCTTTTTGCCACAATGTTTTCAAAATTCGTCTGCTGCATAGGTGTCTAAATGTGTCTACATAAAAGAGGATCGATACAAAATCCACTTATTAAAATAAAAAGAAGATATAGCAAAAAAGTACTAGAATTTTCACAATGATGCATGAATGTGAAATTACAACACTAACATTGATGATTTAAAAAGTTACATCATGTATTGTTTTAATTTGTAGCTTGAACACCACTTTCAATTTGCTGCCATTTTCACCGGCTTTTTGTTTGTCAATTATCCTTTTTATCTTTTCAGTGTTCTGTGAATGTCAAATTGCTGGTTTTTTTGATGACGAACGATCAGTTAAAACGAAGTATGGTGACCGTAAAGTGAGAACAGCCATCATCGCAGACCAATCTGGTTCTAAGAGGATTTCTCTTTGGTCAGCAAACATTACCAAAATGAAAAAGAATGAATGCTACAAAATATCAAATGTAATATCCTCAATGTATGAAGGAGAAGTCAATATGTCAAGCACCGCTGGAAGTACGTTTTCCAGCATAGAACCACTATTAGATGTTCAGGAAGACATAGGTCCAATAGGGGCCTTGATTGTCACAATCGGATCGGTTTTGTCTTGCAGACTGACTGCCAACATAAAGTGCGTTCATTGTAATAAGACATTGTCAGTACAACCGAACATACCCATCACTAAATGTGATCATTGTCACTCTAGACAAAGGGTACTACCTTTAAATAGGAAAAAACTCTTCATCTAAAAACAACAACAAAAGACAATGAGACCAAAAACTTTGTTGCATTTAATGATGTTGTTGAGAAATTCATAACAACTTACGATTTAGAAAAGAAAACAGATACCGAAATTGAGGAATTCTTGTTGTTACAAGATGAAATTACTATTGTACACAAACCAAATACAGATGTCGTGACAAACATGTCTACAAATGTGAACAATGATGCCGAAAGTACATCGCTTATCCAAGATGAAACATTTTATTACTTAATTCTACCAAATCTACTCTGGTTGTGCACTTAGCCTTTTTCCACTGATGCTCAATAAAAAAAATCTGAAGCAGTATTAAACCATTTTTCTATTTTCTTAACCTTTATTTCAGACTTTTTATTGACCATCAGTGAAAAACTAAAATGCACACCATTTTGTAATAAATTTAAGCTGAACCAATGAAAATTTCTTGTCAAATGTTTTCATTTACAAGTACTTATTTTCTGTACAACAAAATGGGTCTCTTGCTGTGCTAATAAAACATTGGAAGCATTCCAAATCATTTTCTTTCATTGCTTTTGATACAACTGGTTGAACACTGCTCAACAAAATAATAATTCCTTTAGCTGTGCTAATAGAACACTAATATCATTCCAAGTCATTTCATTGTATTTCAATAATTTTGATGTTTTTAAGCCACCAAATCTTACCTATTGAACTTTTAGAAATACAAAACAATGTTCCTCTTTTGCTGTACATAATACGCAACATTGATAGCATTCCAGGTCACTTCATTGTAATTTGATAATTTTCATGTTTTTAAATCACCAAATCCAACCTATTGAACATTCAGTGATACAAATCATTGTTTCTTTTTTGCTGTACAGACGCAACATTGTTAGCTCTGCAGAATATTTCATTGTGATTCAATAATTTGCATGTTTTTAAGTGATTAAATCCAACCTATATAACATGCAGTAATTAAAACATTGTTGCTCTTTTGCTGTAAAGACGCAACATAATTAGCGCTCCAGGTCATTTCGTTGTATTTTGATAATTCTAATGTTTTTAAGTCACCAAATCCAACCTGTTGAACATTCAGCGATGTAACCATTGTTTCTATTTTGATGTACATGCGCAACTTTGTTAGCATTTCGGGTCATTTCATTGTATTTCGATAATTTTCATGTTTTTAAGTCGCTGAATTCAACAGTTCAAAATATTGTTTCTTTTTTTTTGTATGGACGCAACACTGTTAGCACTCCAGGAAATTTCAATAATTCTCATGTTTTTAAGTCCCCAAATCCAACCTGTTGAACATTCAGCGGTGCAAAACATTGTTTCTATTTTGCTGTACAGGCACAACATAGTTAGTGCACCAGGTCATCATTGTATTTTGATCATTTTCATGTTTTAAGTCGCCAAGTCCAACATGTTGAACATTCAGCGATGCAAATCATTGTTTCTCTTTTGTTGTAGGAACGCAACCTTGTTAGCGCTCCAGGTCATTTCATTGTATATTGATAATTTTCATGATTTAACCCATTACTTCACATGGCTTTTCAAAGGTCGTCTGCTTTACAATCATCAAACAAACAATTTCAACATTCTAGAAAACTGAAAGAACTATATTAATATAGGGTTGGAAATATTGAAATAAAAAGTGAAATTGCTCATTTGTTGTCTGTGTGAAGTAATGGGTTAACATGTTGCATGTCTAACAGGTTTTTGGGCCAAACATTTGGGATTTCTTTATTATTATTTTTTAAATTATGAACTTTGCATTTAGCTCAAAATAAACATTTGAGCCGTCTCACAAGAAAACCAAAATTGTGGAATCTGCGTAAAACATCAACCCAGATCAAACTAAGCAGAACAGGCTAACTGGGACAGACAAAATTTGTCTCCTGTGTTTTTTCTGTTTCATGAATCATTATTGTTTCCCCTGAAACAAAATGTGTCAACCTGCACTAACTGAGTAAGCTGATCTAGGTAGATACTCCAATACCATAATGTTGCTTTTCTCATGGAACGACTTGTTTTATTATTTATCTTTTACATTTGCATTGATAATCAAAGTTGCACTCGTCTCTTTCAGTTCGTTGTGGGGGAAAAAAAAACACCACGCGGAAAAACTGTTCTTCAATACGACGAATATTCACTGACAAACGTTTCTACATCACGCGGTAACGGGACGCTGAAACTGTCAGTAATGTCCATAGTGCTCGTGAGAAACGCGTTGTCCAAACATATATCTGGACACCAAACGTCTTTTAACAACGGAGATTCTTGTTCAACAACAGTTTCGGGCACGAGAGTATTGAATACAATTTGAAATTCACTATTTGCCGTACTGGCAATCGGATGGCATTTTTTCGTCTTCAATTGATGAGCCGTAAGGCTGTCCACAGCGATACAAATACTCTTCAGTTGTCCCAGTTCGGTTCTCAACGATTTAATCTTCCTCTCTGTTAACGCCAACGCGTCTTGAAAATACTGCTCGCGAATTTTACCCCGTAGTCTTACTTCTTGACTGATCTCAGCAGCCCGTTTCTTTTGCGTGGTTGATCTTGAAGGCCGAATCACTCGAGCTCTCTTTTTCCCTCTTTCTTTAGCCTGTCTTTCCATTTAGAAGTTGAGTTTGACTGCCACAGCTTCCCTATACTCCACAGCAGACCTTGCTCAATTAACCTTCCTTAATTGTTAAATAGTCAGGACGCTACTCCGCACTACACCTTCATTAAAATCGAACACAAAAAATTTCTAAACAACACAGACTAAGACGACGACGGCACGTAGCATATTGTTAATGGGACGAGAGAATTGAAACGATATCGTCTCGCGTGCTGCAAAAAATTTCCAAGTCCGAGAAGTTTTCAGAGTCGGAGAAGATGCTGGGTAAAAAGTTATAAGTTGTCACTCTGACACGGATGTGGGACGCGGAGAGAGGGGTGTATGTATAGAGGGTCACGTGGGTGCTTATCAGCTGTTATCAGATAAGGGGGGTCC
>JAUELF010239904.1:0-12701 GCA_031471495.1 Clinocardium nuttallii
AAAATACTTTAAAACTGGTAGTAGTGGCTACTAGGCGCCCAGGGATGCGGGATAATCATTACGACTAACTGGCTGGTGTCAGGATAAATAGACAAGTAGTACTCGTAACTAACCCAGGAAACACCGTGATATATCTGAACAATTGTTTAGAACGACATAATACACCAATCAATCAATCAATCAATCAATCAATCAATCAATCGGACATAAACCAAACATGTAAGCCGTGTCTAGTGATTTGATGATCTTATTGACTCTCCGTAACCCTTGACGTAGAGGTAAATTGACGTACAGCTATTTGTCCTACAGTCCTTGTTTAAGTATGTCCGACGATGCATCGAGGATTAATACATATTAGTAACGGACAGTGGAGGCATATGTGATATCGTGCAATTGCACATGCTTGTCTTGGCCTTTACTGTAGGCAGACCCCAGAATCGCTAGACGATGCTCTCATTTAGTTGACTGTCTGGCCCAGAACTATAAAAAGCACACACGAAACAAGTATAAGAAGTCTAGTCGTTATTAAGGCCCAGAGGCCTGCACAACATTGCATTATGGGTTTTTCTATCGCCTCGGTGCTAGAGTGGTTAAGTGTCCACCTCGAATGCGGGAGATCGTGGGTCGGATCATAGCACAGCCTTTAAACATGGTAGACCTGGTCGCTACGGGTTGTGGGATTATCATTACAACATACTGGCTGATTCAAGATAAATGGACCAGTAGTACTGTCAACTTACACAGGAAACGTAGCGATATTTATAAATGGAATGTTTTTGTAAGCGGCGTAAAACAAAAACCAATCAAGCATTATGTTTCACCCCTCATCCTGCTGTTGGTATAATAAATGATCTCTGATTTATGACCAAGTTATGTCATGTCTTACTCAAATACATTTGAGCTAAAGATGGCAATGGAAGTCAAACAATGATAAAGTGTGTATATATAACATGTTTAGAAATTGCTTCTGCATTATACGTCCAGGGTCAGAAACTATAACACCTTCTTAGTGCCATGAAATGAACTCCATGCTCCAGATAAGGCTTCTGACCAATCAGATACTCGAGCACAGATTAAACTGTTATAGTCCTGGAACCTGTACAGCCATTATAGGGAAAAGAGCAATGCTCTAATATTTAAATGGCCAATGGTTGTGTTGTTTCCACTAGACTAATAATACAATCTATTTTAGTCAAACTATCTTTATATTGTATTAAATATCGACTATTGATAAAATGGAATGAGATATTTCTACCAAGAATTTCAAATTAGTAAGTCGATCTTTATAATTAGTTGTGTTACTTGTGAGAACAGTCGTCAATCGTCTTTGACCATAGTTACCTTTGAACAGTTTCAAGCTAGCTTTATGTTTTTGGTATTTAACCCTTTTCCAAGAACACGCGATTTCTTCAGCCGCTGCAGCAGACGACTCTATTCATTAAAGTTCTTTCATTTACTGAGAATTTCATTTTGTGTTTACTTAATATTTTTTAAATTGTCTGCTGCAAGTTTGCTATATGTCTGAAAGAGCTAAGGTAAGTTATTGATGGGAGCGACAGTTTGACGCCAGTCCACATACACACCCAACCAACCGTGCAGCCAAACAACCACACGACAAATTAAACAACCAGATTTCAACTTTGTTGAAACCCGGACAGAAATGTTTAATCTAGGTTACCATACATAAGTCGGTATATGAATAAAAACAAATACGTCAATATAAGAAACAAGTGATTTTATTTTAAGATCATTATTATCAATAATGTTATATGCTAAATTGCATAATACTTTTAAAATATACAGAAAGAAAAGAAAAAAAAACACGTTTAGTAACACAAAACGAGATATTTGACACAATGCCATGCTTATAATGTAATGCGAGGCATGCGTTAGTGTAACGTTGTGCGATTTTGAACACACACACACATACACGCGCGCGCAGCTGCACACCGTTACACTAACGTTACCATCACATTTTGACAATGAATAAAACAAAGCGCATAACAAAGCAAAGACAATCCAATAGTATTGTTATCTTTCAAATCATTCTACCCGTTACTAATTGGACAATGCATTTGTAAAAAACCACCAACCAAGTCGATGTAGGCTGATCGGTATCTCCAGGAGTCTATTATCTAGTCAAATGTGCACCCAAGACCCATCTGAAGACTTGTTATGACCCAGCTATTTTACCTTCCAAACATCGAGCATATTTTACTATGCCGGAGTTTAAGTTTCCTGGTAACTTGACAAGTCAGATGTGGGTGGGGCTCAATATATTGATTTCGAAATGTTTTGTTTTGGGGTCAGACAGGGTTCTTGACCTATGATCTCGTATATTGGAAAATTGACAAAAAGGTTTTCATGAACAGTTTGGTCCAGATCAGCCTGTGCATCCCTTGGACACCCTTTACTTACACGCACATCATATTCTTTGATAAAGCATATATAATTGAACCTGTGTATAGAGACCACCCATGGGAATGTAACATTCTGGTCTTTGATTACAGATTGAATGTAATTGCAGGGTCGTTTATGCAGAAAATGAGTAAGTGGGAAACTAAACGTGTTGTTGCTATAGACAGGCAATTGCTATACCAAGGTGGTCATTAACACAGGTTTAACTGTACATGTATATATATATATATATACCAAAACTTCAATTTCACCCTATATATATATATATGCTATTCATTTAACATACATGTAATATATTATATACATTATACAATTTAAAGGTTCGATTTCCTTTTATACACAAAGAAACAAACATAACCAATCACTGAGGATATTATATCTCCTGTCTCCGTTATTCTGGACACTCATTCTATTTCGTTTAATACTTTTCCACGTGAAAACCTTTTCGGACGTCTCTGCAGCAGGCAATATTTAAAAAGAACGTGACAAAAGGAGAAATTGCTCATAATGAACACTTTCTCATTTCGCCAGTGTGTTTAAATCTATATGATAAGTAAACCCAAATTTACGTTCACATGTTTTTGTCTGTATGCTATCAAAGTTGTCTGCTGCAGATTTGTTGTGCTTGGGAGAGGGTCGATAAATATAAAGATATTTGTAGAAAGTGGTTGTAGCTCAAAGGAGAGGTATATTTATTACTCGACAATGGTGTTATATGAAGGTATGCTATACAACCTAGTAACACACATGCAGTATCTTACACCAAGGTCAAGGTCAGAGTATTATCAACAGTAATAATCAGCCGCAGTTCATTAGATTGATTAATTGGAGTTTAAGTAAGATTTTAAGTAGGTAGTAAGGTTAAGTCACGACGGCAAGTTTGCCTTACATATGTGACATGGCTTTCATGAACCTGTACGTCAGACAATAGTCTTTCCTGATAACCGACTTCTTTTCAATACTATTTGAATACAATGAAACTATTATACATGATACATGTAATCACTCAAAAGTGTTGACACACAATACAGCTGTAAAATATTGGTCAATTTCACATTCATCCTAAATCCTGACATACCCAAGACAGCTGTAAACTATTTGTCGATTTAACATTCACCATTGACATACCCAACACAGCTATTAACTATTTGTCCATTTTACATTCACAATTAACAGATGCAAAAACATTGGTATATTTCACAAGCATTATACATTGTGACCACCCAACACAGCTGTAAAACATTGGTCTATTTCACATGCATCCTACATTATGAAATACCCAATACAGCTGTAAAATATTGGTCTAGTTCGCATGCATCCTATAGCATGACATACCCAACATAGCTGTTAAATTTTGGTCAATTTCACATTCATCCTAAATTATGACATACACAACACAGCTGTAAAATAATAGTCTTTTGCACATTTATCCTTACTTGTGACATTAACAATACATCTGTACACTATTGGTCCATTTCACATTCACCATTTACATATCCTACATTGTGACAAACCCAACGCAGCTGTACATTATCTGACCATTTAATTATGCTCCCACAGTGATAACATAAACAAAACACATGATTATTTTGTAAAACAAAAATGCACCTTGGTAGCAACTTTAATTTGTACGTCAACTGTAAGTTTAATCGTCGACAAAGAACTTTCTTTGTTTGACCTAAAAGGTTTTGTTAAAATGGATGCGTGTGCCCATGAAAGCATTATCACCATCCGACAAACTTTTATGGAAAATATTTAAAAATGTTATGCCCTCAAAATTCTTTTCCTGCAGCATAAACGTACCATCTTCTGAGAGACAAACTAGAAAATAAGATATTTTAGTAATAACAAAAATGTCGCTATTTATGTATATATTATGTATAATAAGATCTAGTATATTGAAATTTCTGTTCCATTTAAAATAACTAATCCATGAAACAAATTGCGATAGAAGCGTGTTTACATGTTTTTTGTTCACTGTACTGTTTCACATATGACGGTCTAACGAAAATGTATTGCTATACTATATACAGTCGGTATATGGTGAATTGATAAGTAATAGTTAACAATAACACACGGCATCTTTATCGATGGTACAGGATCAGATCAATCTGTTAGTTCCACTCAAACAATTTACATCAAATGTTGAAAACTAAAATTCGCATTTGCAAATGAAAACTTTATGCGAGCTTTAAAAAGTTTAAACATGTATATACTAAATATAACCAACAGGTATATAATAAAATACATTAGAAACGTATTTGTGCATTTTCGCGGCGCGAAAGGCTTTTTCGAGGCATTATCCTCTCATGAAACCAGTTTGTACAATGATGTACTTAGGTTAGATGACTGCCCCCACACAAAAGGAATCTCAGTACTAATTGCCTTTTCTCTAATGATACGGCGAGGTCCATTCATTTTATTATAGACCACAACAAAAAAGAAAAGTTAATATAGCACTACAACGACCCAACCATAGGGAATTAACGACCAGTGTTGACCACGGTCGACTTGCACGTCCGCACATTATGACCTGACTCTACACATGTCGATAATTGGCAGCAGATGGTCTCAAGAAACCTTTGACATTTGTTTCTCGATTTGAAGCAGATTGTATGGATGCGCATGCAGACATTATACCACTTGTCGGAAGGTCGGCTTAAAGTGTTTGTTTCGTAAGTACCTTTTAATCATGGCGACAATCGAGCGTTTTGCAATACATAATGATATAAAACTGCACATAGATACACACACTGAAGCATTTATATTTTTGCAGGTGTCAAACAAAAGCACTAGCAATACACGAACACGTTTGTAGTGTATTCTTTTGATTTGTTTGTAAATATTAATCACTATACATTGCACATTTTCAAACACGTATGTGCTCTGAGTCTTTTGAAACGTCGTGTTAAATGATAGCGCACCATTCAACAGTTGTCATTAAAACACCGTCATCACTTCTAACACAAAGGTATATACAAGTCATACACACGGATACTTCTAAATATGTGAAATAACAGTTGTCTTTGTTAAACTCTATGGTATTTAAAAGTTAATGATCCTTCTAAATAACGCTGTTTATAGTTTTAGTTTTAACAGTATACACATAAACGTCAGTCAACGTGACCTTTGGAAGAACAAGGTCAAGGTCACACAATTATTTGATGCCATCGTATGTATCTTTCTATATATCCATATTGTATCCTTCGGCGAAATAGTATATCCTTTGGCAGTTTTCAAACACACAAACTCTAAAACAAGAACCACTTCTCGTTATAAGTATATATCAGTATGAATTATTTTGTTCGCTTCATTAGATCTATTCATATATTGTTTATTGTTGCATATAAAATTTAGACAGGTAAGAATATTCAATTATTGTTTATACCAGAGCATTAATTAACCAATTCTTTAAAAAAAAAATCTAAATTAACAAAGCAGTACACTTTCTGATTGGCTGAACAGTATGGTTTAATCTTTCAAGAAGTGTGTCAGTTTGACATTTAAAATACTTTTTAAATTTTGAATGGTTGGCGAATATGGACCCAGTTTGTCGGTATATAGTCCGTTATTAATTGGTTCACTCATTTTGTCTTTGAGCAATTCATGTAACATATCCACACTTACGTATAAACCTCCATAACCTAATAGCGACACTACAATAATGTTATTCCATATTGAACAACACAAAGAGTCGACGATACAAAATACACTAAACACGATGACGTCATAGAATATGCCGAATTTGATCCTAGCGCTGCACTCCCTTCACCTGAAATAGAACGAAAAAGACATTAAAACATAATCAACAAATAAAACATAAAATGAAAATTTGCAAGTTAATATGTTTTGAGTTGGCACATCATTTACAGTAAGCATTATTGGCCATTCATGTCTTATGTCTGACACAAAGGCATATCAGAACCATGCCGAAATGTTTCAAATTAATTGGCATCATCATGTGTTATTACATTGCTGATTGGCAAAACAGATGGGTACACTGGTGGCTGACACGAATGACAAGAATGTTATTTAAAAATACAGTACAATCCCCAAAGGAACACGTGTGTCACCTGTCAATCAATACCAAACGAAATATGAAAGACAGACAGACAGACATACGACGGAGAAGATATTCCTAAGAAATACCAAATAATTCTCACGGACTATATAAGAATCACATCATGGCATTTCAAGAATAATTAACAATTGGACAGAAATCCTGACATAGATTAGTTAGTTTGTCGTTTTGATATTTTTACAGACGTCTGAATTTATATTAGTAAGAATGGTTTTTGGCCTTGGTCATAGTAATATAACCTGTTAGCACCAATAAACGCAGGGTGAGACTGTGCGAGAAAAATAGTTCGTTCATCATTGATTCAACAAATCTGCATGTAAAAGGTAAAAATCTCACCAAAAAAGATCACCAGTGAAAACCTTAAGGCGTGAGTACTCCAATATAAGTTTAACAAATGATTTGAAAATAAATGCGCCGAGAGGTCAAATATATGGAAGCTTATTAACATTCGCGAAGTGAAACGGAGAAGAACAAAGAAGTCGCGTGAAAATGCAGGGCGGATTAACCTTGGGGGCCCGTAGGGTCCGTACGACAAAACATGTTAGTGTCTATACTTGTTAGCTCTTGCACTCAGTTGAGCGTCAAAGGGCTCCTACTTTGCGAATGCCAGTTTAAAATAATAAATATGTTTGATATGATCTGTTAACTTCTAAACAATAACTACATAAATATAAGCTGCAATTGCTATTTCTTTTCACATTTTCCCTTCTTCTCCTTTCTTCCTGCAGCACCATAGTGCTTTGATTTAATGATAGCATTATGTCATATTCTTAAAAAAGTATTGTCCGTATACCGTATCGATAATGACGTTTCTTTTTTATATAACATTAATAAAGAGACTCCGACGGATATATCCGCAAGCAAATTGCCCAGGAGATAACCCACCTCCACATTTCTTTAATCGGATGAACTTGAAACACGAAAAAACGCACCTTAAAAGCATAGCTCACCGCTAATTTAATTGTATTTTCTTGAATTAAACGCTAACACATTTTTACAACACCACAGCGAATAGGGACTACGACATGGAGACAACATGACTTTCATTGGACAATTCGAGTAAGTTAGAATTGAATGTAACACAACTGATAGTAATGATTTCCTCAGTACTTATGGTTAATTCAATAACGATTTACAAAATAAAGTTTCGTAAGTTAAGATTCATTAACAGGTGCATGCATTTATACTTATTTAAAAAAAAACAAGATTAGGAACATCACATAATTGTGATGCATTATGACACACGTACAGACAGTCAAAAAGGTGCCAGAACACTCAATGTGCTGATTATCCTTCCCCCTAGAAAGGTCAAGGTCATCGTTCTGAAAGTCAGAAGCAGGTAGAACTTTACCAGGCGGGTAGGGGTTGTTTTTATTCTTGTCACGTGGGTTTGTATTCTTCCAATAGGGACCGTCCGTCTTCAAGACCGGGTTGAATGGTGACTTAGTGACGAAATCATCCCCGAAGTCTGGGTGGGGAATGATGTCCTGTTTTGGAGTAGGTAGGTATCCGGGTTTCACGGTGGTTGTGAGGTGATCGGCCCAATCTGTAATGGAACGGTAAGTTGATTTACTTTTCTCTTTCACACTTAAAGACGCATCTGCAATTTCACCCTTTTTCACAACGTTTTCCGCTCTTTTGAGTAATTATATTTTTCCTTTATGGAGATTATTTATTGTTTTTGCTAAATTGTTTTAGATGGGAAAAGGTTAATATATTTATTTGCCAGAGAATTGTACGGGACTTAAACAATTCGTTTAACACAATATCTAATATATCATTTTTTCTTAGTATAGAGGTAACAATATATTCACTTTAATTAACTATTCATATTTTGACATTTGAAACATTTGATTTATTTTTGTAATTTGGTGAAGTACAACAATGGTCAAGTATTTGTTTTGCAATTCAGTAAATGTTCGTTTTCAATCAAATTTCTAAGACATTATTTGCATAATCCTTTGACTTTTGTTATATATTCAATTGCAAGTTCATGAAAATAAAACTTTGAATTAACGAAGTGCAATTGCAATTTGGTCAGCAATTCAATGTCAATATTTATCAAATACAAAGACAAATTTTGAACAAACTAAACATCTATAATCATAAGTTATTAATATAATATTTGCATACCAACATATAGATAGTAAAAAATATATTTCTGTCTTCTATTTCTCTGATTGCACCACTTATGGTTTGTTCTGCACTATTTATAACTAGAAAACGAATACATTCTACTATATATACCTACCGTATAATACCATAGTCTCTCTATCTTGTCCGACCATGTTTTTGGCATAGCACGTATATTCCCCGAAGTCATCTTCCATTATATTCTTTATACGAAGACTCAGTGTTTTACTCTTGCTATTTTCAGTTCCACTATAAAGTTCTAGTTGGTATTTCTCTTTAAGATACAGGTCAACGTCACTGCTCCCTTTCTTCCACTGCATGACGCCGTGGGGGTATGCCGTGATGACACAATCGAGAATGGTCTCCCGTCCAACATATTGGCCAATTCTTCTGTTGTTCAGGTCAACCTCAGGAGCAACTGCAGAGTAAAAGGAACGAGATAGTTCCAGTTATTAATAGGGATTTAGACGTAATTTCAACAATATTTAGGTTACAACATGGCGACCAATTTATAGAAACGTGTTTCCTGGCATTTTATTACAATTACTCTAGCCAAGAATTTTACAAGCAAGCTGGCTATCCCTCCACATAGCATTTTGAATGAACTTGCGAGCTACTATTGGCCAGTAACTATTAGCAGTTAGATAAAAGCGCAATGGACAGGAATACAGAACACAAACAAGGGATGCTTTAGTAGCGACCTGCCAAGTCAGACGATATCACGTGTTTGAAATAAAAAAATATCGAAACCATGTCAATATCAATACACATCAGTTACAACATGTACACACGTGAGACGTTTCATAAAACGTTCTTAATTTAATTTTAATAACAAAAATATAAAAAAATCAAACAATTGTCTGTAAGTGGATACACATTTCGCGACAGATATTTTAGCGTGTGTTTTGCAGTAATGATACAGTAGCAGTGGCTTTACATTTAACAAAACGTGACTTTGTAAACAAACATCGTGGTCAGCAGTTCGTTTGTGTAATTTTTACTGGACCTATTCGGAATCTACATGGTTAACTTTAGATACTCACTGACGTGTCAAAGTTTAAATACATTAATCCCAGAACTACATTAACTTCCTCCCTTATTGGCGATATTGATAGGCAAAATTGATAAGCAAGTTTTGAGTATATTTGAAAAAATCAATGTGACGACTATAAAACACAAAGTATTTTTATTGAGGAAAACATATATTTTGGGAATAATTTGTATAATCAGCTTATATCATATATCAGCTACTTGCCTTTATTGTTTTTGTACATATCGTTGATGTTTAATCTTTTTATTCTCAACATTAAATAAATTTGCGTATTAAAATGGCCGACATGAGAAGTATTTTTTTATAGAAACTATATGTATTTTACAATGATTTCCTCTATACTACTAGGATCTGAAATATACACCATAATTTTGTAAAGAAACCAATAACTTACATTCAACAAATACTTTAATCTGGCGTGTAACGGCGGGATCCACTTCGTTATAGGCGACACACTCGTAGATACCGTCACAGTATCGCGATACGTTATGAATGATGAGTACCTCTCCAGTAGAACCAATTCCTGTAGGGTCAATGGAGAGAATATAGTTTAGTTCTTGAACATATTGCTGTTATTTCGAGTATATCTTTAAACACGTGTGACAAAATATATTGCCTTACTTTGATCATATGTCTTGCATGATTTTCACAGTGGAAATTCTGTATAGGGGGCAGGCGTTCGACAAACGTTACCTACCTAAATAAGTCGAACATTCTATATGTCGAAATATGTTCAACGGCTCTTATAATTTGAGGTATGTCGCCATTTATCTTTAAGGCAGGGAGTAGATTTAAGTGCCTTTTGTACGCAAACATAAACTACAGACTGAACGCGATATTTTTCGAAATGATACATGATCATATTAAGCAGATATTTTGTCATACGTGAAACAAAACTGAAATTAACGAATCGAAAGTATATATGTATACATTGGAGGTAAATATGTAAACTTAACGGGTGGGATTATAAGAAAACATTTTTACATAAACATTATACTTGAATATGAAATTGACACCGATTAAATCATAGTAAGCTCGCAATCTTTTCAGTTTCATAACAATTTACTGATCGCCAAGCTTGGCGAAGTTCATGACACTCTCGCTGAGCCTCTTTGCTAGTAAGCTTCGCACTGATAACTCATTCTGCTATTTAGCACATCTATTTTGCATCAACGCGAGATTTGAATGCTACACATTTTCCTTAATAACTATTGCCATGTTACTACGCAGTAGAGCTAAAATCTCGTCTGCTATTCTGCTTGATTACTTATAAAAATGAATGCCATTCTACCGGCTGACATGTTTCTTCTTTCCAGGGTTAAAGGAATAACGGAAATATCTTATTAGTTTACATATTCACCGGATATGATGTAACATTATATCGTCTCATATCATAAATTTAGCCGCACCAGACGAAATTGTGCCTTTTCACAGCATGAGCAAGTTACAACAATCTGTTTATATGACGACGGTAACAACATGGCTTAGTTTCGCCTACAAAACAACGTGACAGCTTGGAGCAGTGTTGGCTATTCCCGTCACTAAAGTAGATGTGATGCACTACTCCCGCAAACTGCTTTAAAAGTTTAAAAAATATGCATATTTCAAGGAAAGATAAGTCTAAAATAGTATGCCTTGTAAATACACACTTCATAGTCAGTTTCATAAAAAAAAGCTTTAGAATTGAAGAAATATTCGTAGTTCGAGTCAACAATTCCATATGTGATACTTACAGGGCTACCAACAGACAAACGAGAGGACTGACATTGTAATAACATGACACCGTTTGTTATAGTAATAAAAGTCAAAGGTTAGAAGAATTGCGAGTTTACTATGAATAAAGAAAATAGGTTACTTATTTACATTTAAATAAGGTGGGGGAAATAGTATGGGCAAACATGCTTACATTATCGTAGGAAACAAATCATTAAGGATAAGGTACAATGTCACGTTAAATATAATAAAATGGATTAATTGGAAAATTCGGATAATGAGGAACAGAAGAGAACAATTGTAATTAAAAATTTGAAATAGATGAAAGAAGGTTTTACAATTGAAGACATAAAACTGTTAATGAAGTTGCTACAACTAAAGACAACATTTACTGCTTCAGAGAAAAAACATCTAGATTTTTCTATTATTTTTAAAGTGGAAAAGAAGCTCTCTATTTCACAAATTTACGTCTAGTAAGCATAAAACAGATGGTACAGTTCCAGACTGTGCAATAAGCTATGTCCAGCATGGAATTATGCTGGTATGCCACAATATCTAGACAACAAAGAAAACGTGTCTTACACGATATCTGATAATTTGTTTTTATTGTAAAATGTATTTTGTTATCCCACTAGAGTGATTTACGAACATGTACCGTTAGTGGCTCATCGTCAAGTGCGTCAAGCGTAACTCTGTCGTAAAGAACTGAACCGATGTCTTCTTCTTCATATGGCAAGTGAGTTTAAAAGTAACAAACATCTCCACAATATATTGCCAGAAGTCTTTAAATCTTGTTGTTAATGTTGCCTGTTAAATGTTACCATATGCATCTTTAAATATATTCGGTTTCGATATAATTTATGGTCTTTAGTTTAATAATCAGCGTACTTGTGATCTTTATCAACATTTTTGTTAGCGTAAAGTGTTTTATTATTTCCTTAACGGCATAAATTATATATTTAGATAAAAAGAACCAGATGACAGTATTATAGGAACCTATAGAATATTGATAAAAATTACACCTAGTTTTAATTAAAATATGTATTAACTACACGGTATTCACACTATTCAATGTGAAACTGATCTTTCAAGGCGACCATTTGGAGTAAATAGCTATTTGTTAACTCTCCAGTAAGAGTTCAAAGCAAAGATAGAAATTAACTCAGATATTTGAGGCCATCCACAAGTGCCATTTGTTCAAGTACATTCTATCTTTAAATTGTTAAATAAACAAGCATTCTGAGTATTGCTGAAGCAATACATGTCCCCCACCTTAAGGGCAATAACTCTTGAATGAAAATGTTG
>JAUELF010239915.1:0-12700 GCA_031471495.1 Clinocardium nuttallii
CCGCAACCGGGTATCGAACCCGTGACCACCAGATCACGAGTCAGATACGCTACCTATTGAGCTACCCGGCCGGGCTTTACTGTTATATGAGACTCAGTTTATTCTCATGAGCGAGAAAACCAACATAATGGTCTCTGCGTAAAGTATCGACCCTGATCAGCCTAAGCATGCCGCGCAGGCTTACCCGGATTTACACTTTTCGCCTCCTGTGGATTTTCTGTTTCAGGATTTATTATTACTTTATACCTTTATCCCTCTGAGACGTAATGTGTCGGCCTGGATCAGTCTGCGCGGACTGCGCATGCTGATCTGGATATATACATTACGCTGAGGCCATAATGTTGGTCTTCTCACGGAACGGCTCATTTCACAATCGATTTAAATATGAATAACCTTTATAACGCTGAATAACCTTTATAACGCTGAATAACTGCAGCTATTTCCCTCATTATTGTTTTAATTGATTCTCGAATACAATGTCATATCATTGTAGACTTGCTACCCAGCGTCTCTACTTATAAATAATCATGTAGCAAACACTAAACCGTGTATGTGTGAAGATTTAGCGACGATTCCAGTACCTGGAATTTAGCGGGATAAGCGTTAACCCTTTCCCATACACACAACAATAAATACAACAACGAATAAGCAAACATTTTGTCAAAAATATGGAAAATAGGAATAGAGTTGAAAATAATGTGGCAAATGAGGCAAATGTTCATTATGAGTAATTTCTTCTTTTGACACAATGTTTTCAGAAGTCGTCAGTTGCAGATACATCAACGTGTATCTAAATGCGGATCATTCTGAATATAAACCATGGCTGCACTGATTTAAATACATAGATCGATCATGACTCATGTACGTACCTTTATACTTTCGTCTTTTACAAAAGAAAAATGAAAAAAGAAAATTAAAACAAGAGGGCCATGGTGGCCTTAAATCGATCACCTGATTTAATAGAACTTCAATAGTTTTAAAAGTTTTAACCCTATACATAATAAGGAAGCAAGCTCCGCCCCCTGGCAGCAATGTTTACAACAGATCAGAATTATTTGAACAATCTTAGTTCTTACAAGAGGGGGTTACTCAAGGAACATTTGTACAAAATTATCTTTAAATCTGGCCAGTACTTTTGAACAAGAAGATTTCAAAAAATTTAACAAAAGAAATGTACATATCAGGAAAACTAGCTCCGCCCCCTGGCGGCCATGTCTTTCAACAGATCGGAAATATTTCAACAATCTTGGTAGAAGGTGCCCCAAGAAACATTTGTGCAAAATAATTTTCAAATCGGACGTGTACTTTTAGACAAGAAATTTTTTAAAGTTTTAACAATGCACATATATGGAAAACAAGCTCCGCTCCCTGGCGGCCATATTTTCCAACGGATCGGAAATATTTGAACAATCTTGGTAGAGGATGGCCCAATGAACATTTGTGCAAAATAATTTTCAAATCGGGGCAGTACTTTTGGTCAAGAAGTTGTAACAATTCACATATAAGGAAAATAAGCTCCGCCTCTTGGCGGCCATGTTTTTTAACGGACCGGAAATACTTGAACAATCTTGGTAGGGAGTGCCCGAAGGAATAGTTGTGCATAATAATTTTCAAATCGGGCTAGTACTTTTGGACAAGAAGATTGTTTAAGATTTGGCAATTTCCCCCTTTTCTGAATCAGCAGCAACCAAAGTTCTACTTGGAATTAAATTCGTTGAACACCTTTGAAAGGGGACCACCTAAGGACCATTCCTGTAAAGTTATTTTGAAATTTGTCCATTGGTTTAGTAGGAGAAGTCATTTGTAGGAAATTGTTAACAGGCGGATAGACGACGACGACGACGGACGGTGAGAGATCACAAAAGCTCACCTTTCGTGCTTAGGTGAGCTAAAAAGACACTAGGGTCGAACGAACATGAAATTGCGTAATACCAGGAAACTCTTTTTTAAAGGATGGTGAATAGATATCAGTTTGATATAGGACAGATAATGAAAGTGAAGGGATTGGTAGAATAGTGCAAACAAAACATAAATACATTATTGTAATCAGGGTTGTTTTGTCATCAAATTGCACTACAATGTAGTAATGTAACTGTTCATGATAGATGATAGATGTTTTGCACATTGTATGATGTTAAAATCTTTTCCCCTCAAACTGACGCATTTTAACGCCACTGCAGCAGACGACAAAAAGAGAACGTTACCATAACGAATAATTTTATCCAGGCATTGTAAACAACTCTTTTTAATAATTATAATTTCATTACAGATATTTTTCATAGTATTGTGTAAATTTGTTTCAAAGGCGTCTGTTGAAGATTTTTAGCATGTTTAACCCTTTCCCTCATACGACATTTCTGCAGCAGACGACTTTGAACGTATTTTGTCAATACATGAAAAAAATCCGGAATTGAATGGATAACCTATGACAAAAAGTGGAAAACATTATGGCAAAAAGAGAAATTGCACGTTCTATGCAATTTCTTCTTTTGTCACTATGTTTTCAAAAAGCCGTCTGCTGCAGAGGCGTCAGAAAGCGTCTATATGGGGGTAAGGGTTAAAGGGTTGAAAAGGACCAATCATATCAAATTGAGTCTTGTCTGACGGTTTTTGTGGTCGTATATCATCTACGTACACTGCAGATCCACGTGCACTTGTACATACGCGCAGTGTTACCGGACAATTCATTATCCTCCTGTGTTAATTAGACATAAATGCATCGTCTTACACAACATAAGAAGTGTAGCCCAAGAGCTCTAAAGAAGGCACATTATGCTTGTTCTAAAATTCTTATTTTATCCACTAACCCTATATTGTGTGTACACAAAATAATCGTCTAAATGAGACGATTCTTTTGAGTCCCCACAGCATACGGTTGCGTTGGATAATATGAGAGATATAGCTGTAAATCCCTCCTCATCTGAAACTCTGGTAGCCCTTTTTGTTATTCGCCAATTGACAATTGATATCCAAGAGGCAAGAAGAAGCGACATATTTAAACGCGGCTCAAAATGTATATCGTTGTTTCAGTTAAGCTGCTTTTCCAAAACCTCTTGAAAACATACAATTCTTTCTTGTTCGCTAAAACTCAAGCATTTTGAATTAAGTAAATACGTTATACGTTTCGTTGATTGATTAGTATTTAACGTCGATTTCAACGTAGTTTCAGTCATATCACGGTTGCCAATTAACATATCCACGTGTTTAATAGCTTTCGCACACTAGTACAACCTAAGCAACACTATTTGCAAGCAACTGGCTGTTTTTCCTCATAGATGTACCTCCGTTTGAGTTTATATAAACAATACATTAATAAATGATGTGTGACCACTCTTTGTCCTATTTGAATAATGGACTATTTATCAAAATACTCACTAAGACTTTAATATGATAACATATAAAAAAAACATTTTCAAAGTGAAATATAGCAAACTATAATATTAATATCATTACAAAAACGTATTGCAGGATTTTCCGAAGAGACACATGCGACATGTGTAGCCTTCCATACTGTTAATAAGTGGGAGCATTACTGGTAGACAGGCAAAACAACACAATCAATAAACACACACTCACAGACGGACTGAAAGATGGACAGACGAAGAGACACGTGTGTAGCCTGTCAATATGGTAATATGTGAGAATATAACTGGAAGACAGACACAACGACACAAACTCACAGACAGACTGACATATGGACAGACGAAGAGACACGTGTGTATCCTGTCAATATGGTAATATGCGAGAATATAACTGGAAGACAGACACAACGACACAAACTCACAGACAGACTGACATATGGACAGACGAAGGAACAAATTATATATAATCCACATATGTATCAATACCAAACCAGGAGACATAGAACAACATTTGAAAATTGTCTTAAAATGAACTGTGTATTTATAAACTATTAACGTGTTTAATTGGGATATAAGCCGTTTATAAACTATTAACGTGTTTAATTGGGATATAAGCCGTTTTCAACATTATTTCAGTTATATTACGGCGACTGTTCACTTATTCATTATCCCTGGGTAAACAAACAAGCACTAGGCTAGGAAATGTGTCTTGTCCATGGACACTCCACCACCGTGACCGTCGTGCAAATTGAAACTATAAAATGAACACCTACAAATAAGAAAACAGAACATATTCTACAAAATGAAGAAGTAAAGTAGCAAAGAATAAGACATAACAAAGGCAAAGAAGAAGACATGCAATAACAATAAACACGATTGAAAGAATAAAAACAACAACAACAACAACAAATAAAGAAGAAGGAGGGAGAAAACGAAGAGAATCAAGTAAGCAAATATTGAAAAACAACAAAAATGTTACTAACCTTGAAATAAGTAATGTGTGTATCTCTCATTAACTACTTTCAATTAAACAAACATAAAACTTCCCCAAAATAACCTATTTTTTTGTAATGTTATTTGATTTGATTATATTCTCACTAACAGCTGGCAGATGTACAAATTGGTGTAACAAGTTGATTGCATAGCGGTACAAATCAGTTTATTATGAAATTCCCAGTCTACCAGTATAGGTGCTTCTCGTGTGCGTATTACTAGGCGAGTAACGTTTACAAAGGTGTTACGATAGCTTAAGGATGGACTTGGTTTCAAGGGGTTTAAATGTATACTTTGATTTTAGCCCTTTCTCACATGCAACGAATATGCAGCAGACTGCTTTGAAAGCATACAATATATAAACATATTGAATCTCTCTGAAAATACAATTGAAAACATTGTGACAAAAGAAAAACTGCTAATTATAAGCAATTTCTCCTTTTGCCAAATTGTTTTCAAATGTCGTTGGCTACATAGAGGTCAGCAAAGCTTCTAGATGCGTGAAAAGGGTACATGAACTGTTATAGCAGTTTCAGACTCTCACAACAGGAACAAAATGTGAATATTAGAATATCAAGTCTGAGAGAAAAAGGTTGATTTGCTGTAGAGAAAGTACAAAGCATTGCGGGGAAATTGCTTATTAAAATGCTTTTTGTGTTATGATTCTTCTTTCCTAAAAGCTGTCATTGATTAAACAGTATCAAGTATGTTGTTTCAACCTCAAGCAGTCTCGAGCGTGTACATACGTCTTTCTAAAATCAGGACGGTTAGGCGATTGCGATTTAGTTAGATTATGAATATGTAAAAACATTTTTGAAGGAAAATTCCTGAATGAATTGTCTACTTTTAACTCAGTTCCATTTTATAAACATTAAAACCTTGCGCACCAAACTAATGAGCAAATAACAAGCAGATATAGCCTCATCGTTCATAGTTTACGCCTCCGCAGCATAAAGCCTAACTCATTAAGATAGTGCTAATCGGGACAAAACATATGAGCCGTCCCGCGAGAAAACCAACACTGTAGACTCCGCGTAAAGTATCGACCCGGATCAGTCTAAGCATGCCGCGCAGGCAATCCCGGTAAGACACTTTTCACCTCCTGTGGATTTTATGTTTCATGAATAATTCCGCTTTACCTCTATTTGCCTGAGACGAAATGTGTCGGCCCGGATCAGTCTGCGCGTACTACGCATGCTGATCTTGGTCGATACATTACGCAGATGACGTAATGTTGGTTTTCTTGCTTGACAGCTTATATAACTTTTTAAAATATTGTTTGCAAATGTGGTTATCTCAAACTTGTCAATAAATGAAAGATCATTTTATGGAAGAAATCGTCGAGACTGAAATCTAAATATGGCATTCCAGAGCGAAGACACAAGACGACCGGCCAGAGAAGAATGTTATGGAATTAGAAACAGCGTATGACATCTTCTCTCGTTTGTCACAATCGATGCTGAAAAACGTTATAGGTACAACAATAGTGGCGATCAGCAACGATCAAGATCAGACAGTATCGAGTCGCAGGCGGATATGTGAAGATCGTTTTCCGTTTGGCCTAACGCACAGTATTCTTTTGGAAAGTAAGTGTTATTAATGTACTCTTTCCTGGAGGTTAAACACCTCGTTTTATAATTCACAACTGGCGTCATAACATATTAAATTAGCGTTCAAGCCTAATTGACACTTCCTTTTTATATAAAAACGAAAGTTAAATATTACCATATTTATATACTCTGACTGAACAGTGGGGGAACAAATATATTCCATCTTGTCTCTCATACAAGTCTTCATCACATTAGACACTCGGAGACATTGTGAAAAGGATCTGTCACTCATTAATGTGATTATAGACGTTCAGTAAAACCTTGCCACTCTTGATTTATAAAGGAAAGCATTAAATAAATATATTAGCCGTATCGTGAGAAAACGAACATTGTAGGCTCTGCGTAAAGTATCGATCCAGATCAGCCTCAGCATGCCGTGCAGGCTTAACCGGGTATACACTTTTCGCCTCCTGTGGATTTTCTGTTTCAGGAAATATTACTCTATACCTCTACCCCCCTGGAACGAAATGTGTCGGTCCGGATCAGTCTGCGCGGACAGCGCATGCTGATCTTGGTCGATACATTAAGCAGAGGCCATTATGTTGGGTTTCTCGCGGGACGGCTCGTATATAGGTAATGAATAACTAATTACACCTTTTTTTCTGTCTAATGCAAGTCAAGTATTTCCTTACATAAAGTATTTGTGAATGGTTACGTCTGTGCGAATGACATTAAAACTGCTTTTTTTATTTAACCTTTTCCCACTTGCGGAGGAACTTTGACGCATTTGTAGCAGATACTATTTTAAAACAATATGGCTAAAGGAGAAAATACTCACGATGAGCAATTTCTACAAATGCCACTATATTTTCAACTCTTTGTTAATAAATACGTCAACATTTAGAAGTTTTTCATAATTTACTTAGATGTTTAAATGCGTATGCTGCATGTGTGTTGCATGCGGGAAAGGGTTAAGTGACTAACAAGCACTATAGGTAATTTAGATGCCAAGTGTCCATTAATTATGACGCCATGAACGTGACGAGGTTACTGACGAATATAAAACGAATACAGACAAAAAAAAAACAACGTCATTAGCGTTTAATTAAACGTTTGTGGGCAAAGTATTCGAAAGCGTGTATATCTCTTTATCTTTCTATAAACGACTTACTGCAACACTATTCGCATCCCATTTAGAGATTTAACTCTGCTATAACATAGCTGATATACACTTTTCTTGCAGTTACATAAAAGTAAAAGCCACCAGTCATAGCAAAAACCACATACCAATATCATTTTAAGGTAAAATCTGATAAATCTTGTTTTAATTTGGGGCGTAATTTTTATAAATTTTACGTAAAAGGCTGTGAAGTTGACTCTGAATTCATAAAGTGTCAAGTAAATTTAAGACAAGACATCTGTTGGTTAAACGGAACAACAAAAGCAATTATTTTAGTTACTTTATGTTTAATCCTTTTCCGCAACTTTGGATTTCTGATTCTTAAGTAAAAAAATCAAAGGCGCCTCTATAAACGAAAGATGTTTGCTGTTTCTCAGCTTCCGTGAACATTTGTGAAACTAATCCGGCCGGCATCGCTCAATCGGCAATCCGGCCGGCATCGCTCAATCGGCAATCCGGCCGGCATCGCTCAATCGGCAATTCTTAGGTCTGGTTGTCTCATTTTAGCCGTCACTCGAGAAACCCAACATTATGACATCAGCGTAATGTATCGACCATATTAGCGCAGACTGATCCGGGCCGACACATTCCGCCTCAGGCCTCAGGCGAAAAGCGTCTGTCCGGGTTAACCTTCTCGGCATGCTTAGGCTTATCCGGGTCGATACCTTATGCATTAATCAACAATGTTGGTTTTCTCGCCGGACGGCTTATTTAAGTATTTTTCAAAGGTACGTTGACGTACAATTAGTCGCGCTGCAATTCAAGGTATCGTCAGAAGATTCATTTAGGTACACCATTGTTATTATTACTATAACATATAAGCAGACAGTGACCTCTCAGATGATACTGTGCGTATGTTCATGCTCATCTGATTCGTAACTGTAAACACATGCAATACGACCGACCCTACATTAACCTGCATGGCTCGATTGTGATATTCTTTCTGAAGTGTTTATACGAACGTTTGTTTAATCACACCGTTACAGAGGATTACATATTTGACATCTTAAATCTATGTCTTAAACTGATACTAGATTGTTAGATAAATCTGAGACAGTATATTGAATCTGAAAACAAATCGTAATTTACCTAAAACAGTGTGTTACTAGTTGGGAAGACAGTGAGGTGAATAAGATGGAATCAATGATGTTCTTGATTTAGGATCCTAGATTAAAGCAGTGATACATAAAAAATAATCACACAATTGTGAGTGAACCCGAATGAAAGGTTATTGTTTCACACCAAATACCATTCCAACAAGGCATGCCTAATTCAATTACACATGCATACATTATGCTTGTCGGCAGGGTCATCGAATTTCATAGAGGAGTAAAATAAATTACCATTACCGTATTAAGATGGGCACATGTTTACAACCCACAACACTTTCTCTTACAATAAAAAAGAAGCAGACAAAAATGGGACATGTATTATGTATTATATGGGCTTGTTCAAATCAGCTTACAGCTTACACATACCAACGTCTTAATGGCTTTAATAAATACAACGTCGAACGTATTTCTTATTTATCTACAACCTGTATGCAGGTCTACAACATGTATGCAGGTAGAACGTGTATTAGCGTGGCTGAATGTATAGACTGGTTTGAGCTAACTGTGTTCGCGTGGCTGAATGTATAGACTGGTTTGAGCTTACTGTGTTCGCGTGGCTGAATGTATACACTGGTTTGAGCTTACTGTGTTAGCGTGGCTGAATGTATATACTGGTTTGAGCTTACTGTGTTAGCGTGGCTGAAAGTATAGACTGGTTTGAGCTTACTGTGTTCGCGTGGCGGAATGTATAGACTGGTTTGAGCTTACTGTGTTCGCGTGGCTGAATGTATAGACTGGTTTGAGCTTACTGTGTTCGCGTGGCTGAATGTATAGACTGGTTTGAGCTTACTGTGTTAGCGTGGCTGAATGTATAGACTGGTTTGAGCTTACTGTTGTCGAATGTTCTTGAAGGCACATGTCCCCCTGACACATTTAACAAGATGATACGCTAATCTGCAGCATCATTAAGTATCAAATTACGCGAAATATGCTCATGCGATATAGGCGGATTATGTATCTCTTTAATATGATACATTTATAGCATGTTTAATTTATTTTTAATCTTTTAACTTTCATGTGAGCGAATGCAACACTTAGGAGAGTGTTCTCTGTTATGTGTACAACATTTTAAAACTAAATATTACAATGAACAATGTGTTTAATCGTATAGTTATTTTCTAGCTTGATACCTTAAATTAATTAAAATCCTTTTGATAAACTTGCAATGTTAAATGTTCCTTTTTATCGTAACTCTTAGACATTATTCTTGGAAAAGAGAGTAAAGAATCTATTCCTTTGACCGCGCTGTCACATTATGGCATTTGAGCCGTCCGCGAGAAAACCAACATAATGGCACTGGCATCTGCGTATTTTTTCGCGCAGACTGATCCGGGCCGACACATTCTTTCTCGGGGGGATATATGTATAGAATAATGATTACTTAATCAGAAAATCTATACGAGGCGAAAATGTCTGTTCGGGTAAGCCTGCTGCACGGCGTGCTGCTTAGACTGGTCCGGGTCGACAGACCACAATGTTGTTTTTCTCGCGGCACGACTCATTTGTTCCCTTACAAACCGACGCGTGTAAGGTTAAACGTTTTTATTGCACTACAACGCTTATGTCGTGTCGTCGGCAGTTCAAATACTACTGCAATAAAGGACCTCATGGACATTTAAAATTCGCAAGATAAGTTTCTGTACTCGAATAACGATGTTACAACATGGACTGGCACGTATATTTTGTATATATACATGTAATATAGAACTTAAAGCGATTACCAATTAAAAATAAATTAAAAATGCAGCCACACATGGTTCAACTGATCAAGGTATGTGTATTGTTTAATCTGTACCTAGTTATTCTGACATACCCTGTTTGAGGATAGATAAAATGAGAGAGAGAGTATCACATTTGTATTACTCTTTAATCAGACGTAATGGCTTTCGCAGTAACTGTTCCGGAAAAAAGAATTTCGCCCCAGAAGTATTAATTACGTTAGAACGTAAATACTGTGTCAATTAGTAAAACTTAAACTTGAAATTTGGATAACAACAAACGTGCACATTGTGCGCATCTGAAAACGCAAAAGGAGGCAATTAAAACTGGTACATTCCACCACATCTCACACACCTTTAATAGTAGATCCATTATATATTTAATCTATACTTAATTAAAAGGCTTTATTTATCAATGAATGTAAAGTAAGATCAAATCGATGTTTGCCCTCGACGTAGCTTATCTGAGATGGGAACATTGCGAACGGATTACTCACTCTAAGCATAGTTCGAACCAAAGAACTTTTGAACAAGAGACTGACATTTTACCTTACACCGACAACTAGCGATACATCATAAGGAATAAACTCTAGATATACATAATAAGGAATAAAGACAAGCGATACATCATAAGGAATTACTACTAGCGACACATCGTTCGGAATGAACGATAACGATACTTATAATGAATAAACACTAGGGATACATCATAAGGAATAAACACTAGGGATACATCATAATGAATAACCACTAGCGATACATCATAATGAATAAACACTAGCGATACATCATAATGAATAAACACTAGGGATACATCATAATGAATAACCACTAGCGATACATCATAATGAATAAACACTAGGGATACATCATAATGAATAAACACTAGGGATATATCATAATGAATAAACACTAGTGATATATTATAATGAATAAACACTAGGGATACATCATACTGAATAAACACTAGGGATACATCATAATGAATAAACACTAGGGATACATCATAATGAATACACACTAGGGATACATCATACTGAATAAACACTAGGGATACATTATAATGAATAAACGCTAGGAATACATTATAATGAATAAACACTAGGGATACATCATAATGAATAAACACTAGCGATACATCATAATGAATAAACACTAGGGATACATTATAATGAATAAACACTAGAGATATATCATAATGAATAAACACTAGGGATACATCATAATGAATAAACACTAGGGATACATCATAATGAATAAACACTTGGGATACATCATACTGAATAAACACTAGGGATACATCATAAGGAATAACCACTAGCGATACATCACAAGGAATAACCACTAGCGATACATCATAATAAATAAACACTAGCGATTCCTCATAATAAATAAACACTAGCGATTCATCATAAGGAATAAACACTAGCGATACATCAATCGGAATAACCACTAGCGATACGTCACAAGGAATAACCACTAGCGATACATCATAATAAATAAACACTAGCGATTCATCATAAGGAATAAACACTAGCCATACATCGCAAGGAATAAACACTAGTGATACAGCATAAGGAATAAACGATAGCGATACTTATAAGAAATAACCACTAGCGATACATCAAACGGAATAACCACTAGCGATACATCACAAGGAATAACCATTAGCGATACATCATACGGAATAAACACTAGCGATACATCAAACGGAATAACCACTAGCGATACATCATGAGGAATAAACACTAGAGATACATCTTAAGGAATAAACACTAGCGATACATCATAAGGAATAAACACTAGAGATACATCTTAAGGAATAAACACTAGCGATACATCATAAGGAATAACAACTAGCGATACATCATAAGGAATAAATACTAGCGATACATTATAAGGAATACACACTAGAGATACATCATAAGGAATACACACTAGCGATAGATCATAAGGAATAAACACTAGCGATACATATTAAGGAATAAACACTAGCGATACATCATAAGGGATAACAATTAGCGATACATCATAAGGAATAAATACTATCGATACATTATAAGGAATAAACACTAGAGATACATCATAAGGAATACACACTAGCGATAGATCATAGGTAATAAACACTACCGATACATCATACGGAATAAACACTAGCGATACATTTTAAGGAATAAACACTAGCGATAAACTATACGGAATAAACGTATAAACGACCCGGATCAATCTTAGCATGCTGCGCAGTCTAACCCGGAGAGACAATTTTCGCCTCCTGTTGATTTTCTCTTTTGGAATAATTTCTCTATACCTCTATCCACCAGAGACGGAATGTGTCGTCCCGGATCAGTCTGCGTGGATTGCACAGGCTGATCTGGGTCGATACATTACGCAGAGGCGATACTGTTGGTTTTCTCGCGGGACGGCTCAACACCAGTACCGGTACAAGCGTGATCTGATTCTCCGTCAAATGCCAACATTGGTTGGTCAAGATTGATACGAATAAACACTATATCACTACATGCCACTATAGCTTAGGTTCTGTATTCTTGGATATCGGCTCATATGCGATTAGCTCTTTAATAAGTAAACTATTCCATGTACATAATTGAAACACTCCGTGTTTAACTCAACAGGGAACTTTGTCCAATGAGGGACATTAGTGATAATTATATTATCTCCCTTGTCAGATCAAAAGACCAAGGAAGACTAAATAGTAGGTAGGTCCTTTTAGTTGGAATCCTTTGTCTTTATCGCTATTTCGCAATGAGATATTGCAATTACTCTG
>JAUELF010239925.1:0-12697 GCA_031471495.1 Clinocardium nuttallii
ATCAATAGAACTTGTTACTGGTTACCTTCAGGCAAAGTTTCAAGTTTGTAACCCTTTTCAGTGCTGAGATTTTGCCTTGACTTGAAACTTTAACCAAAATGTTGACGGACAGACGAACGGACCTGCCAATCTATAGACCGGAATTTTTCAAGCAAAATCCAGCCAAAAATGTACAATTATCGGCCAACTTGATCACTCAAATATGATACATAAACTACATCACAATAAATGTTGGGCCATGCCAAGCAAAAGCTTACCTCCGGAAGTTTTAAATTAAATGGTAATGACCAGTGTCACAAACTCTGAAAACTTTCTCCATGCTCCGAATGCTTCCGATTTTTCAATTAAAAGAACCAATTTGCTTCTGACCAATCAGATTAAACTTTTATAGTTTTGGAGACAAGTTGCATACTTGTACAGTTGTTTTTTGATTCATCACCAAAGACTTCCAGAATGCTTTGAGACCCTGATCACAGGCAGACTGATCTGGATCTCGTGTGAGGAGGATTGAAGTCTGCTGTCAGGAGGCAATTTACTGACTGGTGTATAGGCTGTACCATTCTGTTTACCAGCCGTCTCTTGCTCTTGAGCAATTTGGTGGAAAAAGGAGTAAACAGTATATGATACCAAGATAAACACTCCGCTATCAACCAAGGATATCAAAGTCATCTCTCTGAAAATATACAGAAAAAAACAAAATTTATTATCAAAATGTGAAAAAAATATCACCTTGTGGAGACTGCAATCTTACCACAATGTTTAAAGTAACATTCATACTATGTTGTGTGAAATGTTACCACAATGTTTAAAGTTACAACCATACTATGTTGTGTGAAATGTTACTACAATGTTTAAAGTTACAACCATACTATGTTGTGTGAAATGTTACCACAATGTTTGAAGTTACATTCATACTATGTTGTGTGAAATGTTACCACAATGTTTGAAGTTACATTCATACTATGTTGTGTGAAATGTTACTACGATGTTTAAAGTTACATTCATACTATGTTGTGTGAAATGTTACTACAATGTTTAAAGTTACATTCATACTATGTTGTGTGAAATGTTACCACAATGTTTAAAGTTACATTCATACTATGTTGTGTGAAATGTTACCACAATGTTTAAAGTTACAACCATACTATGATGTCCGCATCAGGTGAAATGCTATCCCTTCAAACCTAAGCGCCAAGTAGAAAACCCACTACTACCATTTGTGTAAGTGTTTGGTACGACCGGGGATCTTCGTCTCCCGCTCTCCACTACACCACTGAGACTCCTTAACCCTTTTCCCTCATATAGACGCTTTCTGAAAACAGTGACAAAAGATGAAATTTCGAGCAATTTCTTCTTTTGCCACAATGTTTTCCACTTTTAGAGATTTTCTACTTTTTGATCAAATATGTTCTAAGTCGACTGCTGTAGAATTGTCATATGAGGGAAAGAGTTAGCTTTAATTGTTAGCTTTGCAGCAAATGTATCTTGGTACGATTGTAGCGAAAGGACAAATTATTATGGGCAATTTCTTCTTTTCTCCATTTACACTTGTTATCAACAGAACTGTTAGTTTATAGTTTGATATATCCACTACAGATGTTAACAATGTAAATGAATGTTAAAATGGTTAAATCAGAATATGGAATGACAGTTAATTTAAGAAAAAGAAGGAATAGTAAATTCTTAATGTGGACAGTGAATTCTAATGAAGAATGAATAGAAAAGTCTCATAAACTCACAATATCATTGTAATCCAGCACATGTTTCCGGATGGCCGAGCTATCTGTCCATGTGATGAAATCGGACATATTCCTGTAAAGATAAACAGAGGATACTTCACATTGTTAGAATCATCTACCAGTTTTCCACACTAACAATATCCATTGGACATGAAATCTCTCAAGTCGCTTCGACACCCTTCTTGCATAATAAGAGAAACACCAGTCTAAATTTCTGAGGCTCGTAGCCATTCAGGATACCATAACACAAATGTTAATGTTTTACCTCATATAGACACTTTCTGACGCCTTTGCAGCAGACAGCTTTTTGAAAACATGTTGACAAAAGGATAAATTACTCAAAAAGAGCAATTTCCCCTTTTATCACAAATGTTTTCAACTTTTTCAGTATATAAAACTTTATGTATAGATGTTTTCAAAGTTGTCTGCTACAGATTTGCTGTATGTGGGAAAGGGTTAACATGTATATCATTGGCATAATTCTAAATAAGGGAGCCGCGGGACACTACTGATAATGATTAAAGCCAGAGTTATGTGCATATTGTTCCTAGGAACACGTTTACCAATTTTCATTTATGACGCAGATAAGGATGTACTGAACGTGAAAAGTGGATTTTTCATAATATTTAACTTTTGTTGTAATATTGTTTTTTTGAAAGTTGGATATATGTTAAATTAAAAAAATAAAAGGTATGGCAGTGGGCTTTATTTTTTGCTAGATCAATTTACAAAAGCCTTATGATGAGCATTTTTTTTGCTATTTCAGCCCATGAAAAAAAAAAGTTTTCATGCAAATTGCCGATATTTGAAAGATGATATGCTAATTGTTTATCTTCTTGTGGTTTTAAACTCATTCTGAAGTTATTTTATCCATATCTTTGGAAGTTCATGTGATACATTGTAGTTAAAGCTAAAAAATTGACACCTTTTTACCCTAATGAGAACCCATATTTGTCCGGTGTAAGAATAGACAATTTCAAAACTTTGAAATAAGGAAAAACATATTTAAGTTCTAGATTAAAATTCATATACATGGACTTTTATATGTTCTTTTTACCCAGTTATATTTCTTAATCAAACATGGCAACTGAAAGGCCTCAAACAAAAAAATTGAAGTCTCATGAAAAAAATAGGCCCTTTGTCTCAAGCAAATTTTATCCACTTTTTTTTAAATTTTGAAGAATTATAAAAAGGTATAATGACTAAACAGGTTTTCATTGATAACAAAATAAGAAAATTTAATAAGAAAGTAAAAAAACATTATTTTTTTTAATCTCAAAACTCAGTTCAGTACATCCTTAATGTTAAATTGTGTTTCTCTTAGGCTGTTCCTGTCATGAATGGTGCCATGAAAATATGAATTGCTGTTTTCCACATGACGACAACGACGGTTCTGATATAGGAAGCAATCTTTCTTCCATGGAGTGTCTCTATATACAAACGGGGACGCCTGATGAAACATGGCCAAAACGTGTACCCGCCTATCGAATCGTCTCGTCTGCACCAAAACGGGGCTGTGTACGCGATGGTTTGTTGCCATCCTGTAATAATGATCCAGTTGCAGCATGGGGTAATTTATTACCTGTTTACTCAAAAGAGCATGACAAGATTTACAAGAACGCCCGGTGTGCCCATTGTCACAACACTACCGAAGTAATCCCCTGGTTACCTGAACTCGTTTGCAACGCACACTCTAGTCGCAATAAGATACCTAATTCCCAACACGCACAGTTCCTTGAGCGAAATCTAATGAGGTCAAACTGCTATATTGTATTTCGTTTCAGTGATCTATCTATTCTCGCAAACAAACGGTGTTACCACGAATTTGTTTCTACGTGTAAGTTACAGTCACAAATTCAGGCAATGACGTACACAAATTTATCATCAGCGGACATCAGGAAAGCATGTAAAAGTGGATTAAAGTCTCCGTTTCTGCACCACCGTACGGTGTATAGAAACATTTATTGTTCCTTCTGCAATGTCGGTGCATGGACTATGCACCAGTCTGCATCATGCACACAGGCCGGCAACGCAAGGACCACTTCACCAGGAATGTTTTCTGTTTTATTGGATGCAGTATATTTCAAGAAGATGAAGCATAACGGGGTGTCAGACGAAAAGATAGCATTTCCAGAAGCTTGTGTCAGGAATGGTCCGTCAATGGTAGGATATTTTTTATTTGCATTGAAGAGTTTAAATAAGGGCAAGCATTTAAAAGAACAAAAACATTTATCACGCCGGATATGTTTTGTGTGTATCATCAAATTCGTTCGAGGTCAATAGAAAACATTCACAAATACATACAGTGGAGTGGACAGTTTTCTTTAAAAACCCGCATATAACTGGATGTTCCGAAAATAATATTTCATTTTTAAAATAACTTTAAAGACGAATAGAGTAGTTTCCCTAAGTATATATAATATATACAAGAGAAAGTTGATGCAAGGCATCAATATCGCCGAAACAGACTGCATCAATGTACTGTTAACACACATGCATTCTTGACTTTCATAAGTCTAAACATACACATAATTTAGGTTTTCATTTTTACTTCATACATGGAAAGGGTTAAATAGCTTTTGATTGCATGTTCCATCACCAACTTAGTCATCTGTTAATAGTCAATTCTATGAACAAAACATAAACATCGCGTCAAAATCATGACGAACGAACTGTCAAAATCAAGTGTTGACCTGTGTAATACGAATGAAGAATAAAAGGATGAATCAATTATGTTGTAAAAACCAATATACGCGGGTCATTTACTAATACCTGACTTTGGCCGAAAGAAATGATCGATTTTTTGTAAGATTTATTCGTTCTGCCGAATATAATCAAAGTATTCTAAACGCTTAAAAAGCATTAAGATTTAAAAGCGCTCAAATGATTTGATGAAATGTCGGTAGACGTGGACCTTGGCGAAGACACCTATTTCGGCGAGTGCTAGCAGCTATCGCAAAATACTCCTGAGAACACTATGTATTCATATTCTAAATAGATGACCCTGTGTTGACATATCAATACCTATCGATAGGAGTCTGTGTTTCAAGTTTATGTTGATACTTATCTAAATTTGATCAAGTGCTCCCTTCTGCATATCGAAATGCGTTTGCGCGAAAATCGATGATATAGACGATACTATATTTAGCTTAGAAACAGTTACTATTTAAGAGATACATGGATTAACATAATTAAATTAATTCTAAACAAATCAAGACATCTCTTTTAACATGAAAATAACATTCAGTGAGTTAAAATTGCTATCAAAAGGAGAATTCGACATGAATTTTATCTCGATATTCACATATAACAGTCTGTAGCAAGTCTAACAAGGACTGACTTTTGTCTTCGTAAATAAGTCAAAAAAACATAAATGCGAGTCAAAATAAAGAAACTGCAAATACTTAAAACATCGGATTATTTATTTCATGTTAGATGTGTCATAACTTAGTGTTTTTAAACAACCACAATTGTAATATGTTCAAAACATTTAAATTTGTTTCTTTCTAATAATAAATCATCCTCCCATGTGATTTCTGAAAAGCTATTAAAAATATAACTCGCGGGCTTCTGCCCGACCCGGCGACTAATAACCTTTAATATTCCTTTCATTTTCTTTTTAAAGTTTCTTTCTTTTTCTTTCGTCTCTATTTCTCTCTTTTTTCCTTATCTGCAAATATTGATAATCAAAAGTTACTTATATGCCCTACGCGGCCGGGTATTTATATTGTCTGATGTTTGTAATTCTATAATATGTACACATGTCTCTATAACAATTATCACTTACTTACTTACTTAATAAATATTTACTAAATATTTTCAATAATGTTACTAAGATTATTTTCATATCGTCGGTTGCAGATTTGTTACATGTAGGAAAGGTTAACCGGAGACACGATAACCTTCAGGGCGCAATAATTCTTTCTAATTCCTAATAATTCCTAATTCCAAAACCACTCCTATTCAACCTTTGATGTTCGCAAATAGAAAGTATGAGACGTCATGAGATGCATCTGCTCAAGACAACAAAAACATCATTGGAAATGGAAACAAATGTGTCCAACATTTCCCCCCATTTTCCCTCCATTTTCCCACCGGATGTATTTAACTCCATAACAGATCAATCCTTTAATTTTATAAAATATTACAGTTTTCTTTCATCGATATAAGAAACAGACGCTTCTAAAGAGGTATATGAGGGAAGAGTTGAATTTCTGCCATAGGTATGAACTCTCTGTAATTAACAAAGGATGGATCTTCTTTCAAACAGAATTACGTACGATTATAATTAATTATGTTTGGTAACACTGACAATTGATCTTACTTTGTCATTGAAATTGATTACCCTGTTTATGTGACAGTTTAGATTAATAGGTTCTTCATTTCTTTGAACAGACGTTGGACGAGCTGAACATACCAATGTATTTCGTGGAAATAATCGGGCGACTTCATTTTTAACCCTTTCCCTCATACGACAATTCTGCAGCAGACGAAATCTCTATAATTGAATGGATAACCTATGACTAAAAGTGGAAAACATTGTGTCAAAAGGAGAAATTGCAAAATTGCACGTTTTGTGCAATTTCTTCTTTTGTCCTTATGTTTTCAAAAGGCCGTCGGCTGCAGAGGCGTCAGCAAGCGTCTATATGAGAGAAAGGGTTAATGTTATAAGAGTTTTGTTATATTTTGATAACTGAAAGGAAAACAATACTGATATCAGGAGAGACAGCTCTCCCGACTTACCTGAATCTGTATTGCTTGTAAAAAACCCTCAATACTGCCGTTGACGCTGCACGGGTTAACCCTTTCCCTCATACAACAATTCTGCAGCAGACGACATTGAAAACATAGTGACAAAACGTGAAATTTCTCCTTTTGCAACATTGTTTTCCACTTTTAGTCATAGGTTATCCATTCAATTATAGAGATTTTCTATTTTTTGACAAAATTTGTTCAAAGTCGTCTGCTGCAGAATTCTCGTATGAGGGAAAGGGTTAACAGCATACTAATAGATACTTATATAGTCTAGTAAGATTACAGCGCATCCGCACAGTATTATCTTACTCTGGACTGATTTGCTAGTAAGTTACAGAACGCTTCAAACAGGAGGTGCCAAGGGTCCAATTCAACCAACCTTACTTAGCGTTAATTCAAACTTTTTGTTTTCCTATTAAATAAGGACATATATTTCATTTCTATACACATAGTGTTAGTCAGCAAAGTAACTAGTTATACCAACTGTGTCGTTTAGTTAAATACATCCACCATTCAAGTTTTACAGTTAGATAAAAAATGACGAAAAATGATTTTAAGTATTTAAAAGTAGTACGTACCGCTAAGTAAGGTTGGTGGAATTAGACCCTGTTCGTTCGTTTTCGTGGATCGACGAAATGATAGGTTAATAGACTAATGCACACTGACTTGATTGACCCCGTAAATGATATACTGGTCAGATATAATACATGAGATGACCGCTAGTTATAAGCCGTGCTCTCCGAAAACTGACTCTGTTGGGTTGTGCAACCAGTGTAGACCATAAGCAGCCACCGCGTCAATACTGCGCTGTGTTATCCGACTCGTCAATGATCGCTGGTGAGTCACATAACGCTTCGAGGAACCACTGGCTTAGATAGTTCACTTGAATCATATATCGTGAATGCCCATGCTGAATGTCATTTAACTTCGTTATGCATAAGCTAAGGTTGGCTTTTTTGGAAGCTCGGTTCTTCTGTTGTGTTTGTTCTAATATATAATCCATTTACTGTAATTACCAATCAATATAACGTGACATATAAAAGCGCTCCTTAGATATATTGTGTGTTGGCGTTTAACGTCGACTTTGACAATGTATGAGCCGTCTCGTGAGAAAACCAACGTTATGGACTCTGCGTAAAGTATCGAACTGTTCGCCTCCTGTGGATTTTCTGTTTTAGGGAACATTACTCTATACCTCTTTCCCCCTGAGACGGAATGTGTCGGCCCGGATCAGTCTGCGCGGACCGCGCAGGCTGATCTATGTCGATACATTACGCAGATGCCATAATGTTGGTTTTCTCGCGGGACGGTTATTTCAGTTATATCACGGCGTTAGCTGGGTAAATTAATAGTACAGTACTGCAGGTATTGTTCATCCCGGCACCGATGCATGAACGTAATGCCATCCGTGGTACCCTGTGTTCAACGTAATGCCATCCGTGGTACCCTGTGCTCAAAGAAGTGAAGCAATTTCTACCATTAAGTAGACCAGATACCCCATAAATATAACCCCTTCTTTGACTCCGTTATTCCTATATACGATATCAGAACTGGCTTCGTTTTCTGTTTCAAAAATGGACGATAACGCCAATGTCGTGATGTGTTAGAGCGTCTGCCTTGAATGTTGGAGGTCGCGGATTCGACCACTGACCGGTTCAAACCTAAGTTTCAACGTGACTCTCCCTCCATGCCACGCATGATTGAGGAATAAGCATAACGAATGACTCGTTGATGTAGGACTAACGGACTCGTAGTATTGGTAACTTTCACAGAAACCGCCGTGAAAAAAACTGAGGAAAAAGTGTTACAAGCGACGTTAAATACCATAATACACAAGTGAAACAGAACTGTCGATTCAAAAGGTCTGAATTTCTTGCCAATTCCAGCATTAAGACTGACCTGCTGGTGTCAGGATAAACAGACCAGTATTACTGATAACTTACCAAGGATACGCCGTGATAAAACTGATAAGCAGACCAGTAGTACTGGTAACTTACCAAGGAAACGCCGTGATAAAACTGATAAGCAGACCAGTAGTACTGGTAACTTACCAAGGAAACGCCGTGATAAAAATGTTGGAAACGTCGTAATAAAAACACAAAACAACCAATTGTTCGATTCGCAGTGGAATGAATGATGTGCTTACGTGTTAGCGTACAATTAAATTACACAATAAGAATGAGCACCAAGGCAATGTCCTCCAGATCATTTAGAAAGTCTGGTCGAAGCTTGATACCGTTCTATGTATATCGAGGGTTTTTTTGTAGTTATTGTGTGTGTGTTTATTATTATTATTAATTGTTTTATGTTGTGTTTTCTTTTCTTTTGGGGTGCGTGCATGGGGGTTGGGAGACTTTCGGGGTGTGCGGGGTTGCGGGGGACGGTACGTGTCCGGGGGGTATTTCGAGAGAAGGACAGGCAGGTATTACTTAGAAGATCGTCAAAACCGCTCCTGACCTCGTTCTGTATCGGCATTCACTTAACATATACGGATTAGTGCACGTGATTATAACCGACTATCTACACATGATACGGTGTAGAGACTTGTTGGAGAAGCCCATCAAGTATCTGACGTGTCCATAAACTTTACAATATTCGAGTTTTGTGTGGGCCCGAGAACTTGAATTAAGAAAATAATAATATTGATGCAACACAGACAAGACTGTACAAAGACGACTTTGAAAACATATAAACGAAAATATACAATACCGCTTCAAACGAATGTATACTTATTGTTATTGAAATCATTGTGGCCAATGAAGAAATTACTCACGATGAGAGGAATCCGCTGTGGTCGAGTGGTTAGCGTCGGGGATTTCGAAAACGGGTGTCCCGGGTTCGATCCCCAGTCGCGGCACTACGGTCATGATGGAGTGCCCTTGGGCAAGGCACATTTTCTAGCCTAGTGCTGGTTTGTTTACCCAGGGATCATGAATAATTAAATTTAAATGCACGCTTAGCTGTTGATGCGCCATAAAACAATATACATTCATTGTTATTTGTGTTTTGGAATCCTTATTTGACATTTAAATCCTAGTTGTGAGTACTCAAAATAATCGTATCACAAAGACGATTCTTTTGAGCATCCACAACATTGGGTTGTTTCAGGTAATACAAGAGATATTGTGGGGAAAGGAGTACATGTACTCCCCAATGTCTACACCTCTGATTATCCACAGAGAAAACTGCTTTGTTCATCATCATACAGACTCTGTCTGATGCCTCTGCTGCTTTATGATCAATTTCTCCTTTTTGCCACATTGTTTTCATATTAATTCAATAATTGTTCTCCCATTTATAGAAATATTCCATCTTTTTGCTTAGATGTTTTCAAAGTTGTCTGCTGTAAATTGGTTGTATGTGGGAAAGGGTGATTTGATACATACAACAAAACTGCAGCAGACGACACTTTATACATCTAGGCAAAACTGTAGAAAATCTCCGAAAAGGGAAGCACATCAATTCTATTGAGTAGATTTGAAATTATTGTGGCAAAAGGTCAAATTGTTCAAAATGACCGATTTCACCTTTTGCCACTATGGTTTCTAAAGCCATCTGCTGCAGATACATCAAAATGCGTCTGCAAGTCGGGACGGAATTAAATAAATCAAACACTTACCTCAAAGCCATGTGTTACATTGATGTCACAAAGACCACATCCTGCCCATATTTCATAAATGTGTGACATTTGAAGACTTGATCATTGTGAGTTAACCCCTTCCCACATACAAACATTTTCTGACACCTCTGCAACAATCGACTTTTGAAAACATTTTGTTGAAAGGCGAAATCGCACATAATGAGCAATTTCACCTTTTGCCACAATACATGTATTTTCAACTCTATTCAATGATTGAATTTTCTTTAATAGAGATTTTTTACATTTTTGCCAAGAAATATTCAGTAGTCTGCAAAAGATTTATTGTATATGGGAAAGGGTTAAGATATAGATCTACTGGTATTCAAAAGGCAATACCCATACCGCATCTCAGTGCCTGGCCAACTTACTATGACCGAGAATCATACATCAAATTGTTCATCAATATGTTGATAACTTGACAAAATTGACCTTACCATGACCTTTTTGATATAAATTTATCATAATGAAAATTTACTTTCATGAAAGTTAACCCTTTCCAACATACAGACACTTTTTGACACCTCTGCAGTAAATGGCTTATGAAAACATTATAGCAAAAGGAGACACAATGTTTTCAACTTTATTCAATGAATGCTTTTTCATTCATAGAGTTTCCATATGTTTGCCGAGACATCTTCACAGTGATCTGCTGGTTTTATGTGGGAAAGGGAGGGTAAAACTGTGTGTCATTATCTTACCATGTGTTTTAATCAAATAAGATTCAAACTCACAATCCCTGGTATCACAGCCCACGTCTCTACTGACTAAGCTACCGGGGCCTGGCCGTTTATGAAAACACAAGGGAAATGGAAAATGTTCTTTTCTTCTATTTTTTAGAAAATAGACAACTCTTGCAATCATATGAGATGACTTATCTGTTTTGCTTTAACCCTTTCCCTCATACGACATTTCTGCAGCAGACGACTTTGATCATATTTTGTCAAAAAATGGAAAATCTCTATAATTGAATGGACAACCTATGACTAAAAGTGGAAACCATTGTGGCAAAAGGAGAAATTGCATGTTTTGTGCAATTACTTCTTTTGTCACTCTGTTTTCAAAAAGCTGTCTGCTACAGAGGCGTCAGAAAGCGTATATATGAGGGAAAGGGTTAAACATTTCAAAGACGCATTTTGACACATTTTCAGCAGACAACTTTTGAAAACATTGTGGCAAACAAAAAAATTGCCCATAATGAGCAATTTCTCCTTTTCCTACATAAATTTGAAGAGTAATTTATTCATAGATATTTTTTCCGTGTTGTCTGTTGAAAAGGGGGTTAACTCTGGACTCTTCCTTCCCTTAAACAGCTAAGTTCCAGTTAAGTCCCTTTCATTTACAAGTGCCTGGTTATCAGGAAGAAGTTAAAGCTTGTGGGGATCCGGATCGTTTTCCCGGACAAATTTTAGTGCCGCGAATGAGCGATAGAACCTTTGTGTGTGTTATACCGTATGATCCGGAACATGAGGCCGGACTGCCTTTGGTGCTTGGGGACATCGTGCAAGGTTTAAAATATAGTACCCTTGATTACCACCAGTGCTATATAATCACCTATACTGCATGACTTGTATTTTTTTTTGAAAATGTATTTTAACCCTTTCCCTCATATAGACGCTTTCTGACACCTCTGCAGCCGACAGCTTTTTTGAAAACATAGTGACAAAAGAAGAAATTGCTCAAAACGATCGATTTCTCCTTTTGCCACAATGTTTTCTACTTTTAGTCTTAGTTACTCCATTCAATTATAGAGATTTTCAATTTTTTGACAAAGTATGTTCAAAGTCGTCTGCTGCAGAATTGTCACATGAGGGAAAGGGTTAATATGATTTGCATGTTCACCAAAAAAAACCACTAAAATTACAAATACTTTAATTAATACAATTTGCATGTTCACAATGAAAAACCTCTAAAATTACATTTACTTTACTATGTACTGCATGCATTTTAACAAAGATATTTAATTTAGCATGTTAATTGTGCAAATTAGCACATTTTCAACATGATACACTTATTTATGCATGTATGAATGACATAGATCAACAATTGAACCCTTTACCATATATACAACAAAAATTGAAAAGTGGAAGACTGTGGAAGAGCGTCTGGCTCTCGTACCAAAGGTCCCGGGTTCGAATCCCATGATAAATGTGTTCTGCCTTTTAGGATTTGTCCACACTAACGGCGCAAGTACTGGTTATGTCTCTAGGAAGCAGACATCGAGCATGATTAATATAAGTTTAAAGCTTGTTTCACAATCAATGAAAAATAAATAAGTTGAAGCCTACAATTTGAAAATAACTACCAGTTGGTAAAATTATCGAATTTTTTTTTAAATTAAAGTGGTCTCATTGACTAGAGGCTTAACCTTTCCCTCATACAACAATTCTGCAGCAGAAGACTTTGAACATATTTTGTCAAAACATAGTAAATCTTTATAATTGAACGGATGACCTAAGACTGAAAGTGGAAAACAACATTGTCGCGAAAGGAGAAATTGAACGTTTTGTGCAATTTCTTCTTTTGTCACTATGTTTTCAAAAAGCCGTCTGTTGCAGAGGCGTCA
>JAUELF010239936.1:0-12697 GCA_031471495.1 Clinocardium nuttallii
TTAGAAAGCTCTCTCCTTATTTTAGAAAGCTCTCTTCTTATTTTAGAAAGCTCTCTCCTTATTTTAGAAAGCTCTCTTCTTATTTTAGAAAGCTCTCTCTTTATTTTAGAAAGCTCTTTCCTTCTGTAGGTTTTGTCTCAACATCCTGCTCATTGTACTATTTTAGTAAGCCTTGTCTTACGTACAATAAGGCAAAAGCATATAACAACTTTATGATTTATAAATAAATGGATACTTACAACTTTCGATGAGTATAGAGCAAACTTGTTTGTCAAACGGATATTTACGTAGGTCCATTCGGCAACTCAATGTCACTTGAACTCTGTGATTGAAATGGAAAAAAGCGTCACGTGACATGTTTGTTGATTCATTGCCGCGTTTAACGGTAATCCGATGAATAATTGCGGCCAGATCACATATCTTGTGTTTCCTGCTTTATCGCACCTGTACTCCACACAACATTGTTCCCACACAACATTGTTCCCAGGCAACTGGCGACCTTTTCCTTAAAGACTGTTTACCCCATGCATGGGTGAAAAAGGAACGACGTTAGTAACAATGAATTTGTAAATCATGGGAAATAATGCATATCCGAGCCAAGGTTCAAACTAACAGCCGATGGATTTATATGCTGCCCCGTCGTAACCGACTAATCTTAAACCGTTTTTCCACTTTGTATATTTGGAAAAGGCTGCAGGAAAACAAAACAAAGCACAAAACATTGACATTTTTTAGGGTTTCACAATGTTAAGTGCGCACCTCCATGGTTAAGTGTTTGCATATTAAACAGAAAAACAAAACTTAGCACAATACATGACTCGCATGTTAAAATGTTACAACACTCGTCTTTTCTCTTACCGTAGACGAATTATATTACTCCGGTCAAACGATACATTTCCTTTTAATCAATGTACGTCTTCACGTCTCAGTCTAGTTCCAGTGTGTTAGAGTCAGAACGATCGGAAGCGTTATCCATTATGAGAATTCAAACATCCATAAACAGTCACTAATATCAACTTTGACATGTTTTCAATAACATTTTTGTATTACTTTTTATTGGGGGTTAACAAATACAATGCACACGTTGAGAACAAACCAAATTATATTAATTCAGTTTTACATCGCCATGCGGAAAGCGACCTTCGCAACCAACTTAAATACTTATATAATCAAATGTGTCAATTCCGATGACGAGAAAGCATAAGCTAATCTATATCTTAGCTTGTCATAAAACATTTAAGGCTGATTTTTGTCTGACTTGATAGTTATATTTAGACAAAAGTCAATGCGACAAATGGGATTCGGCTTCCATAAATAGACTAAGAGTCGATATGAAAAATCTCGCAGTTGCTCGGAAAGACTGTTCTTTGGATAAATGGCTTGTGCAAACCAGTAAAGAACAGGCGGTGGAGAACTTGCCAACTTTATATGACTATAACATTGTTAAAAAATGACGATACACCTTGATCAATAACTCATACAACAAACAGGGAGAACCAACGAGACACTGTCCCATCAGGCGCGGTTCATATAAGAGCCGTTCCACGAGAAAACCAACATTGTGGAGTGTCTAACCAGGACACACACTTTTCGACTCCAGTGGATGTTTGGTTTTATGAATCATAACGCTATACCTCTATCTTCCTGGCACGGAATGCGTCAGCCAAGAATAACTTGCTCGGACTGCGTAGGCGGATGTGAATCGATACATTTCGTAGAATTCAAACCTATAGTGTTCTCGTGGACCGGCTCATATTGTCATATTATTAACCTCGTGGTTGACTTGGAAGGAAGGACATCCGGGTTCTAACAGAGACGTGGAATTATCAGGAAATGTTATTGCATGATGTAAATCTTGACAACTTTCCAAAATGCGCAGAATTGTTTTTGACATTGACGTTTCGAGAGTCGTGAACTTTATTTCTAGAGAGGGAGAGAGATGAAACCTACAACTAGTTATGGTTTCTTTTGTTTGTTTGTTTGGCGTTTTACGCCGCTTTCAACACTATTTCAGCTATGTCATGGCGTTACCAAGGTATTTACCAATGCTGCAGTACTGGCCCTTTTATCCTGACACCAGCGAATCAGTCGAAATACTAACCCCGCATATATAAGACCTAAGGAGGGCAATCCATTACTACCACGTTTAGAGTCGTTGGTATATCACAGCCGGGTAACGAACCCGCGACCCCAAAACCCGAGGCGGATGCTTTACCACCTCCAAGGCGGTTATTTTGCTTTCAATGTAATACGATCTGTAATTTGAAATCCTATTTGAAGTAGGAAAAGTAATTGAAAACTTCATTCAGGAATCAGATATATACGAGATTGAGTGTAGTATGGATTTGAAACTTGATTTAGAAAACCGTTTAATCAACACAGTTATTTGTTCAAATATTGTTACAAAATAAGAATGTTTTCATTATAAGCAAGTTATATTTTTGCCACACTGTTTTCAATGTTTCCCGGCTGCTGCAGAGGTACCAGCACGCGTCTGTATATAGATACGTGTTGATGCATGTTTTGTTATCATATCCATATTGCTATCAGTGCATACATTTGCGTTATTGATTTGCACATGCTGGGGAACTAACAAATTTACATTTTGTCATAGCTTCATGGAAAACGTCATATACATGTGAGCCAACATTATGGACTCTGCGAAATGTATCGACCCAGATCAACCTGCGCAGTCTGTCTTAGGCAGTTCGCGCAGGCTAATCTCGGCCAACACCTTCCGTCTCAGGGGGAGAGAGGTATAGAGTAATGATTCCTAAAACAGAAAATCCACAGGAGGCGAAAAATGTATGTCCAGATTAGCCTGCGCGGCATACTTAGCCTGATCCGAGTCGAAACTTTACGCAAATTCCACAATAATAGTTTTCGCGTAATTCTGCTCATGTATATGCTATCGGACAAGTTCTAACAATGTCAAACAAACAAACAAACAAACACACTAACTAACTACACTTACCTTAGACTGTAGCTTACAGTACCATTCTTAAAGATCCTCAACATCTTGTTGGACATCAATATTTTGTGAACCTCTGCCTTCTTCTCATTGGGAAAGTATATATCTGGTACCCACACAATGTCCATGTTCTGGGCGTCGAGGTCAATATGGTCGAACTCGATATCATGTTGGTTGGTAAGTCTGGCTATTTCCGAACTTTCCCAGGTAAAATGAACGTACATGTCAACCGTGAAATCCTAAAGGAAAAGCGTTTTAGAGCAGATTGAATACAATGATATAAATCTTCATGACGCTTGTTGATTTGTAATACTTTCTCGTCAGATGAAGTAAGTCAATTAAGTGAGACATTATATATGCGACGGAAAACAGAAGAAATAAAGTGACCATACCCGTATCCTTAGTCTTGTTAGTGTTATTGAACATATTTAACACCTAATATGAACCGAATTACGAGAAAACCAACATGGTGGACTCTGCGCAATGCAACGACTCGGATCAGCCTAATCATGCCGTGAAAGCTAATCAGGACAGACAATAATTGTCTCCTGCGGATTTGCTGTTTCAGGAACCATTAATTTATACATCTTTATCCTTAAGACGGAATGTGTCGGCTTTGATACGAAGATGCCGTAATGTAGGTTTTCTCATTAAAGGCTCATCAATAATTTCGTATTGCTTCTAGTTTCGTAACTAGTCATGTATCAGATCGAGTATATGATTGCTAACTAAACCTATAACACTACATCTACTGCAGGTGCTCTGAAAGTGATTTCACATACATTTTGATAAGACTTCTAAACTTACAAAAGACACTTCTGCAACTTTTAAAGGCTTTAAAGAAATATAAACGGTACATTTTATTAATGAGTAAATAAAGGAAATTAGAAAAATGTTATTCTGAAAACAGAAAAGATCTCTATGGACGTGGTTGATTTGCTAGTAGCCATTGATCACATCATATAAACATATATCAACTAATAAAAACAAGTTAAAATCACCATCATTTGTCTTGTATTGTATGACACAAGAATGGTACCGATTAATGTTCATGTCACTATTGCGGCCCGTTTACTTTTCTGCAGTAGACGACTTTTGCCTTTTTCTAAAAAAAAATAAAAAAAATCTAAATTTGGCTCATACTGTTTTTAAGTCGTCTGCTGCAGATTGGTTTAATGAGGAGAAAATGTTTCCATGTAGAAATCGCTACGCAATATAACAATTATTATGAAACCGAATCCTTACCATATTCGCCTCGTTGATAGAGTCTATACTGTTCACTGTCAGATCACACTCGATCATCATTGCGTCTGAAACAAATAACGTTCTCAGCATTGTTACATGAGCCGTCCCACGAGAAAACCAGCACTGTGGACTCTGCATAACGTATCAACCTGGATCCGCTGCTTAAGTATGCCGCGCATGCTAACCCGGACAAACACTGTTCGCCTCCAGTGAATTTTCTGTTTCAGGCGTCACTACTTTATACCTCTATCCCTCTAAGACATAATGTGTCGCCGGGATTAGCCTGCGCGGACGGCAAAGGCTGATCTGGGTCGATATATTACGGAGAGTCTCATGGGACGGCTCACCTCATGGTTTTACACTCAAATAACAAACTTGTGTGCAGAGTTCCTCTTTGTGTACTAGAACTTTAAAGTCCAAAGGTAAACAAAGATCTACTGAACTTTCGCAAAAACATGATTCTGTTTTAATGTCCATTTAACGCAGAGGAGGTCTTTATACATGGCCGTTAAAGTATAAGAACTACACATGTGTTTGTTACAGAAAAAAAACCCATCTTGTTACACGATGTAAATGGTTATTCTTGTTTGAAGTAAGCTTATAAAGTAGAAGTGTTTTGTTATTTTCGTAAATTATCCCCTTTTCATTCTTGAACAGTTTCGTGAAAGTTATATAGGTCTTCAAGCATTGACGGCCTGATATGTACATGTATTTATGATCAAAACACGTTACATCTTGTTATCACATGAGCCGTCCCGCGAGAAAACCAACGACTGATCTGGGCCGACATATTCCGTCTCAAGGGGATAGAGGTATAGAATAATGATTCCTGAAACAGAAAATCTACATGAGGCGAAATGTGTCTGTCCGGATAAGCCTGCGCGGCATGCTAAGGCTGATCTGGGACCACACTTTACGCAGAGACCACAATGCGAGACTGCTCATATCTATGTATGGTTGTTGGAGGTTAAACAATAAAACATGCACTCTTTAATTTACGTAAATACGCCCTGTTTAGTATAAGGGTGAGTTAAGTTAAATACATTCAAATAACTCAATAATTGCACTATTACCAAACTATTAGATGCACATCAGTTTAAATGGGTATGGTTAACACATAGAGGGATTAAGGACTGACACTTGTTTCAACAATGTAAGCCAATCACATCTGCAGTCAGTCACAGTCACACCTGAGTCTTCACTGTTAACGGATGTACATACATCCTGTTTTACCTGACTCGTTTCATCAGCACTGTAAACCAGTTGATTAAAAGCAATTTACTATTCTGTTTGTTATGGTACAATGCAGTGTGTGAAGACATATCACAGACTAACACTTTGTTATTTCACGTCTGTTTGCGTTCTAATGAGAATCAAACACTTGGGTAGGTACTCAACTTTATAACGTACCAAAGTGCGGCGGCCCACACGTAACAGGCGTCTACCCCACAACAATAGAATCGTGCCTTTTATATTAGATCGCACGCTTTCTCTGACCCTTGGTGCACTGAACGTATATCAGGGGTGTATTTAGATTTACCTAACAGTTTTGTGTTTTGTGTTTTTTATCTTAACAGTTTTTCACTGCAAACATAATATGAGCCGTCGCAAGTGAAAACCAATATTATGGCTTCTGCCCAATGTATCGATCAGATCAGCCTAATCCCGGCCGACACATTCCGTCTCAGGGGGGATAGAGGTATAGAGTAATGATTCCTGAAACAGAAAATCCACAGGGGGCGAAAAGTGTCTGCCGGGTAAGGCTGCGCTGACATGCTTAGGCTGATCCGGGTCGATACTTTACGCAGTGTCCACATGTGCAATGTTGGTTTTCTCGGCTCACATATTAATCGATTTGTTGTGTGAACAGCTCTGTGTTCAATGACATTTAACGGTAGCAAACGAAATAATCCACCAAACAAGTTACAGATGTTTCATCACTGGAACAGACCGTTACAAAGCGTTAGCTACACAAACCTCTGCATTGAACGTCAATGGCTGTAATATTTTAACCAGTGGCTTCTGTTTGCTTACGTAGGTTCTGTAAATGATAAGCCTATTTATGGTACGACATTTTGCCGTAAAGAAGAGTCATGTACCTTTTCATTCTAAAATTGTTTTCGGATAATGGTAAACAAACACATGTGTCTCACCTCCAATAAGACTTGTCGGTATACCTTGGTCCATGCCTTCTTCGACTATCGTAATAAACTCGGTTCTGAAAGTAGACAAATCATTGACTGTATCTTTAATGTAAATTTATACCTGTTTAAGCTTGTCGGTGAAAGTTCTTACGCCAGATCATGTTTTCATGGATTGGAGGTAAAATTGATATCACAACCGATTTAATAAAACTCTATAACAAAGATTTGTTCTAAGGAGAGAACCAATGTTTTACCAATGTTTCAAGTCTGTGGTATGACCCGAGCGGGGATCGCACCGTAGTCTCCTGATCACAATTAAATGAATGAATGGGGTTTAACGCCGTTTTTAACAATTTCTCAGTCATATTTAGGCGGCCATTTCGCCTATTCATGTATTTACTTTTTTTTTCACACCCGTACTCCATACAACACTATACCCAAGCAACTGGCTGCTTTTTCACATAGACTTGGCCCATTAGTGGAAGACGAATGACGCATGTCTCGTTGGATTTTGTCAAACGTCGGAAAGAAAGTTGGCCGAGCTAGGATTCGAACCCATAACCCCTGGATTGACAGCCCGCGTAGCTACCGGAGCTCGGCTCCCGATCACAAGGCGAACGTTCTAACCACTACACGGAGACGGTTCTATAAACAATAATGTTCTTAATACCAAATATTTCTATGAAATATTTTGTCGCATGATGTTGCGCAATAACGCTAGCCACTGAGGTACAGGAACACTGCGCGGTGTTTTTAAACCGATTTATAATTCCGACAGAATAAACCGAATGTCAATGACCTGCCAACCTTAAGGTTTCTTCAAATGTGCCCTGATAGAAAACTGCATTGGTTTGGCACGGATGGATACACCGTTTCCAGTCAATTTACCGCTTGGTTTGTCTAAACGTGTTCACTTTTACACCCTTCATAGATATACAGTCAAATGGGTTTTTCTAGTATTCAATCTCTAGGAATGTGACGGCAATCGGCGTAATTGTGGATTTCTGACAGATAGGTTCATGCGATAACTAAATAATGGAATATAGACAATATGGGTAAAACCAGATACTTTAAAATGGAAGTAATATCGCCTTTTCTTGGCGCCAACGACTGCGAGGATAGCATTGTAACTGATGCATTGGTGTCAGTGAGTAGAAGATGTAATTAATCAAGGAAGTTCAGTGATATATCTGATATACAATTACAGGTGCATCATCCAAATGATCTGGGCATTTCCACGAGAAAACTAACAGTATGGACATAATAGTCCACGCAGGCTTATCCGGGCCGACACATTCCGTCTCAGGGGGATAGAGGTATAAAGAAATGATTCCTGAAACAGAAATTCCACAGGAGGTGAACAGATCATGTCCGATTTACCCAGCGCGGCATGCTTAGGCTGGTCCGGGTCGATACTATACGCAAAGTCCACACTGTTGGTTTTCTCACGGAACGGCTCAGTTAATCCGTGGAACAATGTGACTTTACAACAACCTAACATGGTCGATGGAGACACATCTTGCCGTCTGATCAGGATGGTCTCCTGTTTACCTTTTACATGGAATGTATTTAACTTGACCTAGCACATAGTCGATAGTTGATTGTTACTTCTAGTACTTCTAGTATTTGGCCAAACAATTTGTTAGCATAACAAAATCGTTCAAAGTTATGTTCACACCAACTAACTGTTGCGTAATACCTAACACATCTAACACTGTATATAGTTAAATCTGAACACAACCCTGACGTGCTATAGTTAGAGTCGCCTGCCTTGAAAGAAATGTGGGTGAAAAAAACCCACAACCGAAAGCATTATTTTCATTAAGTGATGCTAAAAACAAACAATTACTTCTATTCAAATGTGTCGTCTATTTACACCTTCCGACATACAGACGCATTTTGACACATCTGCAGAAAACAATTTTTGAAAACATTTTGACAAGAGGAGAAATTGCTGATAATGAGCTACTTCTTTATTGCAGATATAATTAAACTGTTATATTTCATATTTTGCATGAATGTTTTTGAAGTCTCTGCTGCAGATTTTTTTGTATGTGGGGAAGGGTTAATGTTAACATACCATACTAACGGTCGACGACGACCTTTGGGTCAAGACAATGTCTTTATCCTTGGTGTTTATCCAAGAAATTCAGTGACATTACTGTCATGATCGACTGCATTTGATTTATGGGAGTAGGTAATTGGTGTATAACACTGCTTTAAACAGCGCTTCAGGTCTATATATATGTTTAAATTACCAGTACTATCAGGAAGTCTTTCAAGGCATCGACAGTCCTAAGACTTTCAGCGCCAAATAGTTGAACGTAGTCTCTTCCATGTCCAAAATTGGGCATCTCCATTTCTCATGTAATAGGAATTTTGGAATGTGTTGGTAATTAAAAGCCAAATCATGCTGATTGATTGGCGCCATTGACGCTAAAAGAGTTATCAAAAGGTAAGAACATATCCTCTCGTTGGCGCTCTTCAATAGCTTGCATTACGATTGAGGCTCAGGTATTTGGATAAACTTCCGTTAGACTAAACCAGTATTTGGTATCAAGTTTTGGCTAAAATTCCGTTAGACTGAACCAGTATTTGGTATCAGGCATTTGGATAAACTTCCGTTAGACTAAACCAGTATTTGGTATCAGGCATTTGGATAAACATCCGTTAAACTAAACCAGTTTTTTGTATCAGATGTTTGGATAAATTTACAATCTGAAGTCTAATTTTAATTTATCCAAGTAGCGCAGTGACGTCACTTAATCTATGTTGAAAGCGGTGTTCAAAAACGTTCACACTTAATTAAAAACCAACATGTTTTACATGTACTGCTGATTTTGATAACCGTCCAGTAATGTAGAATTGAGTGGCACTCAGCGAAAACAACATTTCGTTAACCTTCTCCCAGATATCACATATCTGAAGTAGACGACTCTGAGATTATTAAGTGAAAGATATAAACGAACTTTTAATCATTAAATAACATTGAAACCATCATGGCAAAGGGAACATTACTCATTAGGAGCAATTTCTCATTTTGCGAAAAACTTACCAAAGGTTCTATGCTGCAGATGCGATATAAAATGCCTGTATGTGGGTACGGGTAAAAGCAGTTGCGAGCAGTGTCGAACCAGCCCAGTGTTCACATCCGCTCTGTTAGCTCCGGTTTCTTCACTGTTCGCCAGTTTCTCACAGAAGGTTTTAATACTCGGGAACACCAACAATGTGGACTCTGCGTAAAGTATCGACCCGGATCAGCCTAATTATGCCAAGCAGGCTAACCCGGACAGTCCATTGTTTCGCCTTTTCTGTTTTAGGAATCGTTACTCTATACCTTTATCCCCATGAGATGGAATGTGTCGGCCCGGATTATTTTGCGCGGACTGAGCAGGATGATCTGGTTGGATACATTACGCAGAGACCATAATGTTGATACGAGTACTGTACACTTATATGCACACACATGGTTGTCCAGGCTGATTCATATCTAAACTAACTAAGGATGTTATTTGGGCGCACCGCTCATGTGTACACTTGTAGACTTTGACAGGGTCTTGATTGCCAACATTGACTTTTGCAGTGTTTCAATGATGTCTTTTCCAGATTGCATATACAATAGATAATACATTAAGGGTTTTCAACTCTGTTACTTCCCTGCCGCATATTAAACCGTTAGATGTAATATCTGTTAATGAAAAATCGTGGAATTGAGAATACTATGCTATATAAACACCTGTTATCCCTTCTGCTAGCTAACAGCTGACTATGGTATTACATAGTATTCTTATATACGTCCTATATTGTCATAGAAGGATTCGCAAGGATAAACGATAAAAACAAATACAGTCGAATAAATCACTACTAGGACTTATATGAGCTATCCCGCGAGAAAACCAACATAATGGCCTCTGCGTAATTTATCGGCCCAGATCAGCATGCGCATTCCGCGCAGACTCATCCGGGCCGACATATTCCGTCTCAGGAGGGTAGATAATATAGAGTAATGATTCCTGAAACATGAAATCCACAGGAGACGAAAAGTGTCTATCCGGGTAAACCTTCGCGGCATGCTTAGGTTGATACTTTACGCAGAGTCCATTATTGTCTTTGATATTGACGAGGACTCAACTCGGACAACGTTTATAGGACTGTTTGTTGTTCATGAAAAGGGTAATGAGTTGGATACCTTATGATGTGGCCAAATTATCAAATTAAAGTTCTGAATTTGGTTAACAACCTAAAGAATGATTAAATCAAACTAATAGATGATACATGTAGCTAGTCCCGGGACACATCGCAATGTAAATAGCTGCAATCCTCCCGATGATGTCATTGTCTTAAGCTGTATGTACAGTTTTATCATCAATTTATGTATATGCTTTTCAGTTAAATGTTAAACCGTTTCAATCAATATTAAAAAGTCTTACTTTGTTTTGGTATTACCAGGCGTTATTGTATTTCCGAGAATCAGCATCCACAACAGCCCCCATTTTAAAAGTCTTCTCGTGATGTCTGCCATTTACCAATTACCGACGTCTACAACAACATAAAATCAAAAGTCTAATTAGAACAGATATATCGAAACACTTTCCGGCAAAATTATAACAACACAAACTTTTCTTCAAACGGCCAGGATAATATATCTCGCTTGGTGAGTTTCCTGTAATGGCGGCCGTTTTCCTGGGGAATTGTGTTACTGCGCGAGAGAACCAATATCAGACGAGATCTCGATACATCCAACTTTGTTGCTTCGGAAAATACGCGAGGATTTTAGAGGAATCGCTCCTGGCGAAATTTCTCTAATTTGTTTAGTTGTTATCAGTGGTTTTGATGCAGAAGTAAATATAGTCTGGTTTAATATAAATACATTTCTACATCATTACGATGATTTGGCTGGCTTCTTGGGAATATCATGATGATAAAATAAGAGCTAATTAATGTGTAAAAGTTTGACATTTTGAGTACGAGGAAATAACATAATATTTGACGGCTGTACAATATTTCAACCGAAAAATTCCCCAAATTCGAAGTCCAACTACTCTTCACCACCATTCGCGATCTTTAAATTTAATTTTAATTATAAATGTCTTTTGATTTTGTTTTTACTTTGGTGCAATGCAAATGTACATGTATTGTCAATATGTATGTATACATATACAATCGTAACAGAACGTCAAATGCGGTCCTAGCGTATCTAGTACAATAATAAAGAATATAGTGAAAAGGGATTCACTTTGACTTTATAAAAAAAACCGTAAAGAAGACATATTTATCGAAATAACCCTACAGTAATTATAACAATAATTTGGGTCACATCATACCAAATCGTATCTTCGGGAAAATGCGAGCATCGAAGATCAAGATCATATTACGCCTACACACAATCTGTACAGGTTCGTCACTATATTTAAAACCTTTGGAGAATGGCTATGACCTATATTTGAGCCGTCCCGCGAGAAAAACAACGTCATGTCTTCTGCGTAATGTATCGATCCAGATCAGCCTGCACAGTCCGTGCAGGCTGATCCGGGCCGACACATCCCGTCTTATGGGAAAGAGGTATAGAGTAATGATTCCTGAAACAGAAAATCCACAGGAGGCGAAAAGTGTATATCCGGGTGAGCTTACAGGCCGATCCTGATCGATACTTTACTAAGAGTCCAGTCTGCTGTTTTTTTGGCGGGACGGCTCATTTGAAGTCTGATCTGACTCTGTAACGTTCGCCAATTACTCTCCGAAGGTTTCACTGTAAGGAATGTATTACAACATCCAATTTAGAACTGCGTGAAGTTCATTTAGTGTAGGGAGATTTATGTATTTTCTATTAGACATTTTCTGAAGTATTATTAACTAATATTTCATCGTCAAATATTGCTCAAATCGGGAAGAGGGTAATCAAAGATACGTAGCAAGATCGTTTTTACAGAAATGTGAACTATCGTGGAATGTAGATGTTCATTTTTCAATTATTTTTCAGTTCATCGGATAATTTACAAATTGACTTCACGCAATCTTGTCGTATAAAACCGCCATAAATTTCGCATCTCAATGAAATTCTATATGATTTGAGTGAAACTTCATTTTTACTTGAGTGGAAACTGACGTTATCTCACAACATTACTTTTAAAAAGCAATCATTTCGTTTTTGATCGGAGCGTTTTTTAACGTCTTTTTGTTTTCAAATACTCTAGTCCATTGGAAAATGTACACATTGGTCAGTGTGAACTGGGCTGATTAAAGTTAAGTAAACATTGATAAATTGATATAAGCCATCTCGCGAGAAAACTAACATTGTGGTCTCTGCGTAAAGTATCGATTCGGATCAGTCTTAAAA
>JAUELF010239947.1:0-12696 GCA_031471495.1 Clinocardium nuttallii
GGAATAAAATTCTTTGAACAAGTTTGAAAGAGATCCACCCAAGGAACATTCCTGTAAAATTATTTTGAATTTGGTTACTTGGTTTAGGAGGAGAAGTCATTTGTAGGAAATTGTGAACGGACGGACGACGACGACGACGACGGACGACGGACGGTGAGCGATCACAAAAGCTCACCTTGCACTTTGTGCATAGGTGAGATAAAAAGAAAAGATACAATATGTATGAATTTTATACGGCTTGTAACCATACATGTATAACATAATTACGAAATGTCACATCTATAAAAAAAAAATGTTTATGAAGAAAGAGTTATAACATATGTTTCAAAATCATATTTTGTATATTTGGCAACATCAGACAAATAATATAATTATATGTATATATAAAGTATATCTAATAATATTTATTTACCAACTAGGCGGCACAGTTGACATCACGGTCCATGAAATACAAGACGATAATACGGTTAAAGAACTCTATGTCGCCAATGGTGGAGAATGGGGAGGTACATCGATTGATAAAAAGTTTGAAGAATTGGTGAACCAAGTCGTTGGAGCTGACACCATGGAGATAATTGCTTTCAGACACAGAGATGATTTTCTTGACATCCTGTCCAATTTTGAAATCAAGAAGAAGATGATTACTCCCGACAGGACGGATAAGATTTCGATACAACTGCCACTATCGTTAAGAGACACATACAGAACGGTGAACGAGAATAAGGAACTGACGGATGGCGGACGTGTAGAATCGTACCTTAAGGACCACGTTACCTTTGACCGGGACAAGGTGAGAGTAGATGCCGAAATCATGAAAGGTTTATATGGAGAAACGTGTGAGCACATAGTCAATCACCTCGCCCAAATCTTCGACGAACGGGTTGTCAAAGACGTGAAGAAGATTATATTGGTAGGCGGGTTCAGCGAATCCAAAATGCTACAGGATGCAATAAGGAATGCATTTCGAGATAAAATCGTTATCGTACCAGAGGAAGCCGCCCTTGCAGTCCTTAAAGGTGCGGTCACATTTGGTCATTGTCCTACAATGATCAATTCCCGGGTTTGCCGATACACATATGGTATTAAAGCAATGCGAGATTTTCAACCTGGTCTAGATCGTCCTGAAAAAAGAGTTGTCCGTAAATTTGGCAGGACCAACTTCTTCCTTTGCGAGAATACATTCAGCATTCATGCCACACTTGGCGAAAGTATCGAGCCTGATGAACCAAGAGTCAAACACGAATATGTCCCTTCAGAACCAGGCGAGAGAAAACTGAGGGTATCCGTCTATAAGTCGACCAGGAGGATGCCTGTATACACGGATGAGGACACCAGTGACAAGGTCGGAGACATCGATGTGGAGCTTGCAGCTAGTGAAAACGGTATCGACAGGCCAGTTACAGTTGCGATGATATTTGGGGATACGGAGCTGAAGGTACAGCTGGTGGAGAAGAATACAGGCAAAACGAAGGAGGCATCTTTTGACTGTCTCAGAAAGGAGTCGTATGCTTAGACTCCATGTGTTCTGTATGGGCCACGCCTCCGGGTTGTAGATACACGTTGGAACATTGGAGACTGTGATATTGTTTGAAAACGATAATTGATTCTATATATAATGTGTGTGACCCGTTAGAATACGCATACTTGTATTTATATTACTTTTAGATATACTCATGTAACCTGAGATGTCACTCTTAATAGAACATGGTTCTGAATGAGCACTTTTAATAAAGCGTTAAGGGATATAAGTGGACTCTGAATGGTTATCTTAGGACAAATGTAGCGGTGCTTCAGGAAAACCAACCTTAATTATTGCACATGTGGAAAAATACCTTCCTCGACGAATCGGCGAACAGTACACACCCAGATCTGACAGAGCGGTTAATTATCGGAGAATGTCCTATATATAAACATTGCCCGTTTGATCAGACTATGTATGTGTAGTTATTACTTCATAAATGTATTGGGGCAGATAGAGAGCTTCCAGAATCATCTTTACCTTATTCGGCTAAATAGGTGTGATATAAATATGACTGTCACTGTAAACGGACTTTTTTGCGTGATAGACCAAAGGGCTTATTACATACAAGAATAAAGTCGACCAAGGTTAGCGTTCGTGTTTTCATTTCGACGTCTGGTCAAGAGCACACACCGTTTACACTTGCTTAAAGGGACTGTCTAAGGATTTGGAATCTAAATCTAAAATATGCTGCAATACTATATTGTTTTAGACTTGCGAGAAAACCAATTCATGGCATCTGCGTAATGTGTCGACCAGATCAATCGCCCAGACTGATCCGGGTCGACACATTCCGCCTTCGAGGGATAGATGTATAGAGTAATGATTCCTGAAACAGAAATTCCACAGGAGGTTAAAAGTGTATATCCGGGTTAGCCTGCACGGCTTGCTTAGGCTGATCCGGGTTGATACTTTACGCAGAGACCACACTGTTGGTTTTCTCGCAGGACTAGTTAACAGTGTGAGGTTCATATTTATAGAAGCGATTGTATGCAAACTGTGATGTTTTAACATGGACTTATATCGTTACAATATGCAGCATTATCTCTATCGTGTGGATTTTTGATAAATTGGTAAAGTTTGTTTAAAAGTTTACCGCCAGAACATAATCTCGGCTTGAAAACACTTCCAAAACAGAATCAAATCGGTATTGTCTTTAGCATAGTTAAACTTAAAGTCAAAATAGGAATAGAAATTATTGTTTGAAAAATATTGACCAACACTTAGTCGCGAGTCTGTCCATTTCAGTGCCAAAAAAACACTGTTGGTATTGGTGTTTTCCCCCTTCAAACATAAAATCTGAAGCAGACATAACATTTCGTCAAAAACTATTGAGAAACGTTGTGACAAATGGAGAAATGACTCATCATGAGTATTTTCCTTTTCCATGATTTTCCAGAAGCCGTCTACTGATTTAATATCAACATGTATCTATAGGTTTAAAAGGGCTAAACAATGTCAAACACAATGTGTTCTTGGTATGGCAATAGAGTGGTCCTTCCGTATAATTGTCCCCCATTTTGGATTAACCTCTGAATCTAGTTAACCTTCCCACAGACTTTGAAACTATCTAGGTTTCAAAGTCTGGTCAATCTCTTTAAATAAAGGTTTAGTTACTGAATTTTTTCTTCTATAATAATATTTTAAAATGTCTGCTGCAGATGCGTAAAAATTTACATTTCTTGTTAGTGCAATAAACACTGTACAGTGCCAGGGTTGTTTAAAAGCTGTTGAACACCAGAGAAAAGATACTATAGTCAATGTTTTAAAATCGTTCAAAAGTTGTCCTAAAATATGGAATCATAATAGCTGAAAACATGTTAAAAACATTGTGGCAAAAAGGAGAAATTGCACATCTTGAGCAATTTCTCCTTTTTTCACGTTGTTTCGAAGAGTCGTCTGTTGCAGATGCGTCAAAATGCGTCTATAGGTGGATAAGGGATAATGTTACATAATGTTGTACCAGGTCGGTGTAACAGACACATAATTACCTGTCCTCCTGATTCAAACTAATACAGTATATCAGAAGTTTCAACTAATTGGCGAACAGTGCACTCCCAGCTTAGACTGCACGGATATGCATACTGATCTGGATCTACATTGCTATCGCATGTCCCAATGTTGGTTTACGTGAAGCACCCTTCAGATGTTGGTAGACATGCCATGATTAAACTGTATGTATGGACAGCCTCACTTGGATCTTCACTGCTGCTAGTTAAAACAACCAGAGTCCCTTTTCATCCTCAGTAAAACATATATAGTTATCTGTTTTAGTTGTCTACTTCAATTTTGTATTCAAGTTTATTGTATAAAGGCTTCTGATCAATGTACATTTATATTTATAAAGTATATAATAGGAAAGATATAATTATGATAATTATAAATTACAGAATAGTTTCGTCGGATGTTTAGATTGTTAAATAGTGATCGGAATATAAGATAACAACACTACATTATTCTTGTAAATTTTTGAGAAGGTGATGTAATACAGATGTTAGTTTCTAGTATACCAGACAGAAAGACATGTGTGTAGACTCTCTTGTGTTTGAAGATCAAATTATGAAAGCAGATATTTTCAAATGATCAAAACTCAGCTCAAAACTGTCATGTATTTCAATTTTAATCAATCATTAGAAAGTCTACCTAATAAGAACTATAACTCTGCTGCAAATTTATCATCCTCAAACATTTGTTATCTGACATATAATAATCAAAATGACTTACGGAAACAATTCGAAACGAAACAATATTTACAAATATTGAATGTATTTATAACTGAGTAAGTGAATGTGAGTTAATGCGTATGAGTGTGCGTGAGTGTGTGACATATATCAATGTTTGGGTTGGATGAGTGTGTAATTGACTGATTGTTGTGGTGATTAAAAAACAATGTTGATAGAGATTATTTGATTATTTTATTGAAGTATGACGTAACTCCCATGATTATAATGCAGTCTTTTTAACATTTTAAGATATGTACAAAAACAGTTACTTCATATATTTACCAACATTAAATGTACCTGAGTGAGTGACATGTCCCTACTTGTTTGGGTTAGTTGAGTGCGTGAAGAACAATGTTGATAGCGAGTATTTGATTATTTTGTTGAAGTATAAATTAAAGCTCATGATTGTAAATTAATTTTCTTTTCTTCAAATAAAAATTCTCTATAACTGAAAAAATACGTTACATGTTTCTTAGTATTAAAGATCAAGTCGTTTTCCGTTGTACGAGTCATTCATCCAGAACATACATATAGGCGGATCTGACATGAGTTGTCATTTCGTATAAAGTTTTATTAAAACGAGTTCAAGAAATGTGTTGTTATGCAGGTCTTTGGCGAGTTTAATAACACATGTCTTGGACGAGGTTAATAAAACTTTATGAAATGACAACGAATGTCAGATTATTTTATCAAATGACGAAACACAAAAACACAATCGGGTTTTCGCAGTCAGAAATTAGAGAAAATAGTCCCAACATGTAATACTTAATACACTGTTAACTGATCGCACACACACTATTTGTATGACCTATAATGGTCATTTTACCTAGTCCATCTATCGTGACGTTTGTGTTTACCGTTCTAAGCCATTTTGTAAACATTTGCGGATGAATACATAAATAATGATTCGGTCATGTTATATTACACACGTTACATATAAAGAAATTGCTAGACCCTTTCCCGCATGCAGGCACATGACATTCCGACGCATTTGCAGCAGACGACATTTGAAAACATTGGGGCAAAAGGGGAGCAATTTAAAAGGTCATTCACGGTCAGATGAATGGTGTTGAGTTTTATGGCAAAGTGCACTGTGCTCGCGATAACTCGCAGTCCAAAGGGACCACTCAATTACTTAGTGTAAGAACACCTTAATAGCTCTGTTAGCGCCGTCGAAGTGCTTGAAGTAGACTCTTCCATGTTAAAAATCGGCGACTCTATGTTATAAGAGTTTTGGAACCTTTGGACAACTATAAGGCAAACAATGCCGATTTCAGGTGAGACGGCTAGTTACGAGCTGTCTCACCTGAATCTGTGTTGTATGAAAATAACATAAATACTCTCTTTTGCGCTGAAGGAGTTAAAGCATCATTTCTGAACGCTCGTATTAGCTAACAGAACTGCAGCTATGCTGTTTTCAAGAACTGATACGTTCAAGGAATGTTTTCCAGTTTAACAATATATTTGAATGACCACGTGTTCCAGTTAATATCGAGTCTCTATTACACAGTTGTACAGAGGTAGAGCGTCGACCTCGTACCAAAGGTCCAGGGTTCGAGTTCCGTGATGAGCGGGTTCTGCCTTTGTGATTTGTTTCCAAACAAAAGGGTGCTAGTGTTAAATCTCAAGGAAACAGACATCGAGCAAAATAGATATTACCTGAAAGTTTTTTCCGCAATCGATGTAAAATAAATAAGTTTTAACTAAACATTGAAAGAGAAAGTACATATTTAGTTCACCGAGCCGCAGTTGCTCAGTCGGTAATGACGCAGGCTGTCAATTTAGGGTTGTGAGTTCGAACCTCAACTGCGCTTATGTTCTTCCCGACGTTAGACAAACGTCACTGTGACAAACATCATTCGTCTTTCACCAATGTACTAATAGTCTATGTGGAACAGCAGCCAGTTGCTTGGGAAGTATGTTGTGCGGAGTATGAGCAAGCGAGTAAACATGTATTTAGGTGAACTGGCAGTCGTGATATGACTGAACCTGTGTTTAACTCTCATCGATTCATAAATTAATCAGCATACGAGCCGTCCCGCGAGTAAATCAACAGCATGGCCTCTGCGTAATGTATCGAGCCAGAACAGCCTGCACAGATTGATTCGGGCCGACATATTCCGTCTGAGGAGGATAAAAGTACTGAGCAATAAAATCAACAGGAGGCGAAAAGTGTTTATCCGGGTAAGCCAGCGCGGCATGCTTAGGCTGATCCGGGTCGATAGTTTACGCTGAGTTTCTCGCGTGACGGCTCATATGTTCGTGGTTTTGTATCGGTTGAGTCGTCTGCTTTGAATACGTACTGTTATTTATTTGTCACTGGGTCTCTGGCCCCTTTTCGTATGACTGTCAACTACAGCAGACGACATTTTAAAAAGCTGTGTGAAGTTAGCTAAACATACGACATTCGACATTTAAAGGATGAATGTCTTGCAGGCACGACATTCAGTTTTGAATGGCCAATGTCCAATGTCGTGTCAGCACGACATTCAGTTTGTAATGGCCAATGTCCAATGTCGTGCCAGCACGACATTCAGTGTTGAATGTCCAATGTTCAATGTCGTGCAAGCATGACATTCAGTTTTCATTTTTTGAATGTGTAATGTCCAATGTCGTGCCGGCTCGACATTCCGTTTTGAATGTCCTATGTCCAATGTCGTGCCAGCACGATATTCAGTTTTTGAATGTTCAATTTCAAATGTCGTATGTTTAGCTAACTTCACACAGCCATTTTAAAACATCTTGGGAAAGATTCTTAATTGTTGCTAAGGTATTTTCAACTTCTGTACAAAGATTACACTTTACTTTCACCTTTCCAGACATAATATCATTCTTGTCCTCGTTTTTGTGTTTTAGCACTTTTCCACATACATCTCTTCATCAGAAAACTCTGAAAACATATGGCTAAAGAAAATTGAGCAATACAGAGTAATTTCACCTTTTGTCACAACGTTTTCAAAAGTAGGTTGCTGTGGTTTCGTCCGTGGAGAAGAAATCCGTAATTCACTCTTACGTGAATAAATCTGGTTAACTGTTAAAATAACACACCCACTTTAAGACAATAATAATACACAGGCGTTAATCTAATAGATCTATCCTTAAATTGGCATTAGTCTATCCCCCCCATCTATCAATATTCTGTTAAAGGATATTTGCAAGTAGAAACTCACAGTGTAGATTGGGCCAATTTATCCGTAATCAAACAGTCGTTGTGTGTGTCGTAGAGCCCTTGAGAAGCACTTATGTTGGACCAACACAACATGTTGTTCTCTTAATGAGGAAAAAGACGCAAATAGAATCGGAATATCTGAATGTGTTTGACCATTTTACGTTGATACAATAACCAATGACCTCATATCTTTAGAAGTTGCTCAAATAATTATAGATGGTCGACCAGTGTAGATTCAGATCAATTCCCGGAACGGGTATGTCGTTGGAATACCATCAGATCTGCTACTGTGCTGATTTCTTTATATCAGCCGTCCCGAGAGAAAACCAACATTATGGACTCTGCGTAATGTATCGACCAGACACATCACACGTCTTAGGGGGACAGAGATTTAGAGTAATGACTCCTGAAACAGAAAATCCACTGGATGCGAAAAGTGTCTGTGCGGATTAGCTTGCGAGGTACGCTTAGTGGATATGAGTCGATATTTTACGCAGAGTTCACAATGTTGGTTTTCTCATGGAACGGGTCATATTATTGTAGCGCTGTCTTGTTTTTCATTATATACATTTAAGTATAAAGAAATTACGAAGCCGGAAATACATAATTCGTTCAAGCACAAATCGATGGATCACTCGAACCCGTCGATAACTCGAAGTTATGGCTCCCTTTCTAGATTGAGTTATCACGAGGTCATGTATACATTAACGATTTACCACTCTACACACAACTCTCTAATACAGATGTGTATGATGATACATTCCATAAAGCCAGTAATGACCCAAAGGTTATACAGCAACAACTGCAAGAAGATATAGGAAACATAAACTGCTGGTGTGAGCATAATGGAATGTACATCAATCCAAAGAAAACCAACGTAATGCTTTTTGGAACTACGCAGAAGCATAAACATAGAGATTCACTACATCTTACTATCAATGAGGAAGGTTGAAGTTGTGTTGATTGTCATAAATTATTAGGAATTCATGTTGACCATAAATTGACTTGGGGTACCCACTCTTTGATACTCAATGTAAATTAATTTCATCTCGCATTGCACTTTTGCAGAGACTTAAGATTTATCTACCTGTACATGCCAGAAAAGTCTTTTCTTATATTCTTCCACTGTCGGACTATTGCAGTACAGTTTGGGGATCCTCCTCTCAAATAAACATTGAGAAATTAATTAAACTTCAAAAACGAGCCGCACGAATTGTACATAATAAAGATATTATGACACCCTCTGCAGAAATGTTCAAAGCATTAAACTGGCTACCATTTGATAAAGGAGTCAAATATCAGAAATGTATCATGATGTCCAAGGCCAAAGTAATCCAACTCCATTAATAATAACATAAATGCCAAATATTCCTTAAGGTCTGTCTCTTATCTCAGTATTAAATCATGTTATTGTATTATGACTCCATATTACTACTAGTTATTGCAATCATTTTTCAACTGCTGCGAGAAGCTTGGGGTACCTGTGACAGGCGAAAAACGGTTTGGCAAACAACAATTCTAATATTTTTGGGTTTAGAATCAGAGTCTAGTCACAAGCAGGTTCGTATACTTGAAGTCAATGTTAGTCCGCTAAGTCAGTACATTGGGGACTTTTTTGGCTCACAAACATTCAGATTAATTAAAAGAAATGCAATCTCTGTTGGGCTCGCTGAATTTCATTTGTTGCGCGTTTGTGCCTGGCAGACCGTTTTGTAGACGGCTTATCAAAAGCCATTTCATCATATTAGAATCAAGTCAGGACTAAGGCAGGATCTTATTATGTGGTTAAAATTTCTGACATACTTTTATGGCGTTTCCATGTTCCATGATTCTTTCTGGACTTTTAACAGCGACATTTGTTTACGCGTTGATTGCAAAAGGGCATGGTTTTGGTGCTACATTTGAGAATCAGTGGGCTATGGGCGTCTGGCAAACACACTGGCATGATACTGGCCTCTCACAAGATATAACACTACTCGAATATTTCCCACTGCTGGTCTCACTTCATATCTAGGGCGACAATATATGAAACAGAACGTTCTTTTCAAATGTGATAACCAGGCGGTGGTAAATAAAGTGAACAGTCAGACTTGTAAATCAGATAAGGTTATGGTCCTAGTTACTCTGCACTGCTTAATATTGAATATAATTTAGAAAATTGCTTTCCAAATTCCTGGCCAGTCCCCCTCAAACACCTTGAATGTTTCATTGCTTTTTTGCATCAGAAAAATACTCTGCAAAATATGCATCAACATTCATATCAGCACTAGGGTTTGCGCACAAAGTTAACAACATGCCAAACTGTCTCCATTTTCGGTGCCAGAAATTACTAGAGGGGTATCGAAAGTCAAACCCGTCAAAAGACGGTCGCATGCCTGTTTTAGTTAGTTTGGACCTCTTCTGTTGATCCTAACAGGTCACTGCTTAAGTCTGATATTCGTTTCGTAACATGCCCTGGCAAAGGACAATAATTACATGTTCACTTTAGAAAATTTAAAGGAATCTAACGAGGCCCTATGGAAATATGTAGAATCTATGCGCTGAAATCGATAATATGCCCAGTGCAATCTATGCAACTGTATTTAGAGGTAAAGCCATCATCATCCTAACAGCTGTTTTGTCATGTTTTGGATTGTTCCCCTTTAACAAGGTACCAACGTGGTGCTGTCCGCACATAAATAACCGCCACATTGAACGCTGAATAGGTTTGCAAGTCTGACAACAGGTTTATTATGTTTGTAGTTTAATTAAATTGATTTTAGTTTAGATCATACAGGTTTGGACTATATTCGCAAATATTCGAATATGGGTGAAGCGAATAACGAATACGATTCGGACAGGCCTGTATTCGATTAATTCGAATATTCTAATGTATCCTACTTTTTTTTTTATTACATTCGTATCTCAAATATAAAACACTGAGGTATCCTTGGAACTTTTCCAAGATTTTATAGTACGGCTTACTAACGTTATGCTATGGCAAACATTGACGTTATGCTAAGTCTAATTTCAGACATTTGGATACAAGGCGACTTCTATGTTCATTAGCTATAGGCACGGTCTATTTTAAGAGGCATTAGCCAAAACCGTCACCAAAGGTAAATGAATCAGCAGAATGCGGATACACTGTTGATAATTCAATTAGACCGTCAAGTACAACCGTCTACACAGCAAGCCACCCAAGATGCTGATTATCCACCTTGGATCTAACGACCTAACAACAGTAAAATGTTGTGTTCTGTGCTTAAGCACACAATGAGGAATGCCTTACAGCTATGAATAACCAATTTAACAGACACAACTATTGTGTTTTCAGAACTTCTCCCGAGGATGTGGTTGAGTTCCACGGATATTCTGTACAGGGCTTTTGAAAGGAAAAGAAAACATTTAAACAAGTTTCTTAATGTTAGGGGTGGTATATTCATAAGACACCCAGATGTCACAACCGAAACACCGGCGTCTCTATTTTAGAGATGGTGTCCCTCTTTCAGACATCAAGGCTTCAAGGATAATGTGTGAATGTGTAAGGCTAGATTTTAGGCACCATTTTGTACAGCGGCCTTAAACTTTAAACTATGTGCTGGCAACCGATACATAGATTTGGGTCAACCGTTCTGCCGAATATGTATGTACAGTTTTAGAGGGTAGATCGGCCCCTTTTAACCCTCTCACATGTTCGTACTGTGGGAGTGGTGTTTGGTAAGATCATGGTCTTCACTACCCCAATGGTGCTTTTGGGGTTGAAGTGAGGTTTGTGGTGTCTGCCACATGGGTTTTGATCTTCCAGCGTTTATTAACAGGGTTAGTTAGCACAGTATAAGGGGTATACATGGGGTTCTCCACCAGTGAAAACGACCAATCCGCCACATATTGCACCAACTCGTCTTGCACCAGTGCTTGCTGTTCCGTACGACTGTAAGGCATTCTTTGTTTACCCGCACAACTACTACTAGCTTTACGTCTCCGAGGTTGCATTATCATAGAAATTAAAGCGAATTTAAAGCGAGAAAGTAATTTCGGCAATGCTAGCAGCGTGATTACCGAATTAAAAGTGCCCAGATTTATCAAGTGGTTTTCCATGTGAAAAACTAATGCGTGAGAAATAAACAAGGCAGCAAATAGCAGCAGAACATACGGATATCATTTCAGTGCAATAAATTTGACTATTTTTAAAGAATAGTCCTTATGATAGGAAGTATTATGATTGAATAGAGTTAAAAAGCATTTTAGCAAAGGGAGCAATTGCTTTTGACTAGTAATTTCTCCTATTATCACAATGTTTTCAAAAGCTGTCTGCTGTAAAAAAAATTGTATGAGGGTAAATTGATTATTCTTTTATATTGCATGTCTGTGTCATTAAAGCAGATTCTTAGCTTGTCTATTTTTCAAAAAAAAAAAGTTGGTATATTGTGATACCTTTGGCATCAGCATATTCGTCACAAAACTTTTACCTTACCTCATAACTCAAAAACAATTACACATATTCAAATGAAACTTAGTACAAATGTTCCTAGAAACAATACACATGTCTATACCAAGTCACACAAATCTGGCTTTTATAATTATTCAGTAATGCTCCTTTTTCAACTTGAAAAAAACCCAGACGAGCGTTGACCTTTGCTCCGTAGCTCTAGTGAACTGCAATGAATCTTAGCATTTTCTGATCACGATTAACTTTGATAGAAATATGTGTTTAACAATTCAAAAAGTAATGAATCCTTTCCCGTATATAGACGCTTTCTAAAGCCTCTGCAGCAGAAGACTTTTGAAAAGATTGTGGCAAAAAGGAGAAATTGTTCATGATGAGCATTTTCTCCTTTTACCACAATGATTTCAACCTTATTGATTGATTAAACTTTCATACAAAGAGTTTTTTACATTTTTTTTTACATTTGTTTACATTTTTTTGCCTAGACATGTAAAAAGTTGTCTGCAGAAATTTTTTGTATAAGGGAAAGGTTTAATTAAGCGTTTTTTAATCATTCCAAGTGTAAGTTTCTGTCAAAGTTAACCAATAAAGACTACCACATTTCTCCCCTTTTTGTCAGGTTTTACTGAAGGCATTCATACCAAATTTGAAGTCTAGTATGGCGTCATGTCGAAGAACAGCAGCAACAAGCCTCACACTGATATGTCAATACTCTAGAAGTCCACCAACATTTCTTAACTTTCTGCTCATGAATTTGTTGGGTATGTACCTATTAAGTATTTTTATGCCCCCGGAATCATAGATTCGGTGGGCATATAGTTTTTGGCCTGTCTGTCACTCTGTCTGTGGCATAAAA
>JAUELF010239969.1:2219-12691 GCA_031471495.1 Clinocardium nuttallii
TAATACGTTAGTTTAGCACTCTGCGTGATATATATTTATTAATTGATTTTGAATTGTCATACAAAAAAGCCATGGACCCTTAATTGATGTCATGGCTGTGTTCATATACGTAACGCAGTCGACGTTCGGAGGAAGCAATATTGGCTCTTTTTTTAACTAGTAATTCGAAATCAAGATTTATATTTATTTGTGTTTATTCTTTAAAATTTAGAATGTTCTGCAAACTAAGAATAATAAATAACTTAACATTTGTGTTGACCAAACACCAGGATAATGCTGACAAGTGCATGTATTTAAGGCAATAAACACATTTGATCCGTCCCGCGAGAAAACCAAAATTATTGCATCTTCGTAACGTATCGACCCAGATCAGCCTGCGCAGTCCGCTCAGACTGATCCGGGTTGACATATTCCGTATCAGGGGGATAGAGTTTTAATTCCTGAAGCAGAAAATCCACAGGAGGCGAAAAGTGTCTATCCGGTTTAAAGCTACGCGGCATGCTTAGGCTGGCCTGGGTTGATACTTTATGTAGAGTCCACAATGTTGGTTTTGGTGGAACGGCTCATTTGCAGCCCAGTATTGTGGGGTTAACATTACGACTGACAAGAGGATGATGTCAGGATAACTGGACCAGTAGTTCTGGTAACTTACTAACACAATGCCCTGATATAACTGAAATATTATTGAAAGAGGTGTTAAAACACCAGCCAAACAAAACTCTGGTAGGACGTCACTCGGCAGATCAAAGAGCTTAAATGGCAATTAAGAAAATTCATTGTTTGCATCTGAGAACAGTGACGACCCAGTTCGGCTTATGCATACGCGCAGTCTTACCAGAGTATCGACCCAGATCAGCCTGTCTAGTCTGCGCAGACAGATCCGGGTCGACACATTCCGGTCTCAGGGAGATAGAGGTGTAATGTTTGATTAACCAGAAATCAACATGAGGCGAAAAGTGACAATCCGGGTAAGCCTGCGCGGCATACTTAGACTGATCCGGGTCGATATTTGTAGAGCTAACGATGCATCTTCTTATGAGAAAATCCCTATTGTTAATACAGCTGAGTTCGCTCCCATATACCTACAAACTTACCAACGTGATACAACCAGGGAGAAAACTATTTGACTCCTTTTTCACATACCGTGCCGTATAAATATTTACGCGATGTTTTGGATCTATTTTATTACTTTATTTAATGAAAACTAAGGTTGACAAAAGCGGCATGTCTAAGTAGTAATTGAACATTTCCAATAAAACGAGTCATCAAAAGGAATATTCAATAATTCTGCCAGCGATAAAAGTGTTCTATAAACAAGAAGTATGTTTAGTTTTGTTCACACATAAAGGTAAATAAAAGTGGATTTATTTCGGGAAAGTGGATTTGTATACTTGATTCAATAGTTTTATTCAAATGCCTTTATTTATTGTTGAATGGATAACGCTTTGAAACCGAATCGACGTTGAACAACTGTTGTCCTCTTTAAAATGCGAACATTATAAGTCCAGGCTACACTCATGTGTGCTCTCGGTGTCCGAACTAACGACAAACGATATTTTAATCCTTTTCGGCACAGAACAATTCTCCAGAAAACGATTTTTCAACCACCTGGCAAATAATCTATTTTAGTAATTTAAAGGATACTTTGTGTATAGAGTTGAAACATTGTGACATAAGGAGCAGTTGCTCAACCACGAGAAACTCGTTCATAAATGCTCTTCAAAGCTCGTCTCCTGCAGACACGACGAACTCCATCTACATTTGGGAAAGGGTTAAAATGATTTCGTCAAAAAAAGGATCTAGCAAAACAAATATATACAATCCGTATTCTGTTTCCACAGATATGTGATTTAGCAACTGAAACGTAAATATTTACGGCGTCTTTTAAATGTAATGCAGCTTACTTTGTGGACGATATATATTAGCTAATCAAATAGTTCAATTTATTTATATAGTACGGCAAATCAAACAAGCTACTTCGCATTTATTTATTTTCTTTTGTGAAAAGTCACTATGATTTTTCAAGCAAACAACGCAAAGAAATAAAGAGTGTAATTTTGAGACATATATGAAAGTAAATAAAACCTAGTAACATCATATATCACATATGATCCGTCCCGAAAACCAACAGTCTACTCTCTCTGCGTAATATATTGACCCAGATCAGCCTACGCTTCCCGCGCAGACTGATCCGGGCCGACACTTTCCGTCTTAGGGGGATAGAAGTATAGAGTAATGCTTTTTGAAACAGAAAATCCACAGGAGGCGAAAAGTGTATATTCGCGTAAGCCTGCACAGCATGCTTAGGCTGATCCTTGTCGATACTTTACGCTGAGTCCACAGTGTTGGTTTTCTCGCGGGACTGCTCATATACACCTGTTCGGTTGAGAACAGAGATCTGTATATTTTCTTCTGTCATTAATTAATGTTGAATTCGAATTTCTTGAAATAAACACACACAAAGTATTTCCTTTAACAGACATGTCACCTCTGTGATGAATTGGTTAAAGCGTCCGCCCTCGCGGAGGGACGACGATGTTTCGATCCATGGTCGGGTCTTACCAAATAGTTTAAACATGACGCTCAGGGTTGCGGGGATATGATTTAGACTGATGTGCTGGTATGAGGATACGCCTTCCAGTGTAATGGTAATTTACCCAGGTAATGTTATGATATGACTGGAATACTGTTAAAACCGACATTAAACACCGCAACAAACAAACAAACAAACACATAAACCTAAACCAAATATTCTCTATCTTTGCAGGCGTCTGAGGATGGCAGAAAACGCTCTACAACGTTACCCCCACTTGAACGCGAGCCGACGTTCCAAAGAAAACCCAAATATTTCAACCAGTATGAGACATCCTCGGAGGAGGTAAATAGTGTTGTTTGTAAAAAACAAAAACATATGGACTTACACACATGTTTGGGAAAATCTATATTTATCGAATTGAGTTTAACACATTTTGGAAATTGGAGAAAATGCTCTTAATGACACTTTATACGATTAAAACTCTTTAATAATCAAAAAGACATCTTGAAAAGGAGTAAAGGAGGATTTTGCTCTTAATGAGGTTATTTTTGTATTTAGCGTCAATGCTTTCAAGGGAGGTTTGCGACAGATGCGTCGGCATATGTGTAAGGGTTTGTGTTGATCTGTTAGTCGCCCTTTCCCGCATATAGACGCTTACTGACGCCTCGGTGGGGAAAATTTCAGCACATTTGTTATCGAATAAAAGGCTCGATTATGACATATGCCTTTTCAACACACTCCTACATGTAGACGCATTTCAAAGCATCTGCAGAAGACGGGTTTTGAAAGCGCTGTGCCATACACATACTTAACCAGTGATACGCTCTTTCTTCATTTGTCACGAGCCGAGCCCCGGTAGCGACTTGGGCTGTAAAGGGGATTGTCAGTTTGAATCCCAGTCCGGCAAACATTCTCTACGCCGTTTGACAAACGTCACTGTGACATTCGTCATTCGCGTCATGGGCTGTTAAACAGTCTATGCGGAATGTATGTTGTGTGGTATTACTGGTGTGTGAACACCAGGAAACGCATGCGTAGGTGAACCTGTCGCCTATATATGACTGAAAAGTTGTTAGAAACGGCGTTCAAACCTAATCAATCAATCATTAATCACGATGCTTTCAACTCTATTCATTAATCACATTTCTATATATTTACAATAAATATGTTTGCTTTGATGTATTTTTTGAAATGTATCTTTGTTCTTCGTGGGATTAACCACCTCTGTATTGTGTATACATAGGCCGCGGACAGTCATTGGAAGAAGAAACATGAAAAGATCAGCGTGGAGGTGGACAGTAGAATTAAATCCCATCTCAAGGTATGTACTATGTAATACTATTAATCTGATCCTGACCCTCGTCCAACCCGCCTCGCTGGTGCAGTGGTAGAACGTCCGCTTTGTGTGCGGCAAGTCGTGGGATCGATCACCCGTTTGGTCCAAATAACTTAAACATTCGAATTTGATTATCATTGCACTTAAACAATTCATTAAAACTGCATAAAACAAACACAATTTTGTCGAAATATGCCATTAAACAAATCACGATCGACCTAGGCGCCGTGAGTCCGTACTTCTGCTTGGCCATTCAGTCTTCTCGGTGACTGACTATAGTCTAGTTTGACTTAACGACAGTTGTCTTCCCCATTGGTTTAAATAGTCTCGAGAAAGGTATACGTTGCCTTTTGTGCACAACACAGAATCAGATATATCTGTGCATCCGCATAGTCCAAACAATGTATAACTGTTTGAACATTACTTTAATAACCTTTTGAGAAGCTTCTGTCAGGTTGTGTAGATTCTGATAAGACGTATCCGATTTACAGGTTGAGTTGAACCATCGCTGTTCAGAAATACAGCTACCAACCTTTTCCCCGTGGACCAGGTTCTTTATTACACTTACTACATAACGTGATAACGATACCAAATGTTTTATAGCGAGATAATGCGAGATATTGCGAGATATCGGAATATCGCGTAATATCGCGAGTTTGAACACTGATCGGGTCACTTCTAAGACTTGGTTGTAACTAAGTAGATCTTATAATGATGGAAACACTGAAATTATATTCGAAGCAATACAGTGATACTAGTTGATTGCTAATCAGCTAAACGATTTAATTATTACAAAATTAGCACGATTGAAAAGAAATATCCCACATAAAATGCAAACTTAGTCATGCCAGGCGAATAGTAAGATTCAGATCAGTTACATAGTATTCATGGTAGGTCGTTTCATATGTGGTTTGACACAAACTTTCGATGTTAGATTGATTGGTTAGTGTGTTATTGGTCATTGTTTATTCTATAACTATGTAGCGTTCGTCAATTTCTATTTTATACAGTATACTTGCGATATCTCTTTACATTTGATAACACGAATATGTAGTTTCAATCGAACCTTTTTCTGGAACGAATATGTCTTAAAAACAGCGTAGCAGCTTTTCAATCAAAACTTATTCTGCGCTTTTTGATTGACATGGATTGCTTGCTTTTCATAATACAAACTTTAGTTACGATCAACCAGAATTGCTTTTCCGCAAATTTCTGACATCAATTGCTTGATTTTCATACACCAAACAATACCGACTAACAGTAGTACAAATGAATTACAAACCTGACAAAACATAAATGTATTTCAGACGAATCAACGAGTCACTGGAACACGTCGATATCTCGAAGTAATGTTTTTGTCTCTTTCAACTTCGAGTTATCGGGAGTCCACTGTAGATGTTATGTTTTTATATTTCATAGAAACAACTTGCCCATCGGTTTGAGAAAAGACTTAAGAAATTGGAAGATGCCTATTCGGATGAAACGGGAGGACGGCACGGAAAGGACTACAATCCTTGGGACGGAAAACATGACAGAAATGTACGTAACATTAACTTAAAGTGTCTGTCCCATCGGATTGAAACCGCCTCGGTGGTGTAGTGGCCTCGTGTGCGGGAGGTCGCGGTTTCGATCCCGAGCGGGGTCATACCACATACTTTTACAATTGTAGTAATTGCTTGCTGGTGTCAGGATAAATGGACCAGTAGTATTGGCTACTTACTCAGGAAACTCCGTGGTATATCCGTGTACAACTTGTTTATCGCGTAAAGCACTAAACAATCAAAACCCATCGGTTTTGGTCTATAAACTACATAACTCAAATATGGTGTGTGTACATGATGTTTTACGACGCACTCAACAGTATTCCAGTTATATTATGGCGTTTATTGGTTAAGTTACTCCAATTGTCCAGACACCATTGAGTCAGTCGAAACAGTGTTCGATGCTGGGTAAAACACCAAACAATATAAAAACAAAATATTATTATTATTAAAATTATATAATTATGGAGATAGCATTCGATGTATGACAAACAAAATTCACTTTAAACTATTTAAAATTGAATGTTTTTATTGCTGCTGTATTACAACTGTAAGAAAAGATAATCAATGCATTATTCTGTCTATTACAACACTGAATAATGTTTCATAATCTATACACTTTTTTCAGAAAAGTGCCGAAAACAAAGACATATTCAGCAAGTATTCGGAAACGGGTGCCAAAACAGAGTCTAGAAAACACTCTTCAAAGTCCGGGAAAGGACTGCCACATATCGGTCATAAATCGGACACAAACGGTGCAGGCAATGTAAACGACTCACAAACTCAAAACGGTCATGCCTCAAAAGTTCAGTTTCCGGATATTAATCAAAACGAGGAGAATGGACATGATAACATGGACGGACTAAATGGTTCAGTGTCAGAAGTCGATAGCACTACTAATACAGACGAAACAGAAGAGGAAGAGAATAGGCGTGTGTTTGAACTAACAAGACTACAAACTAAGTTTATTGAAAATTTCAGAAACATGGATATAAGTCCTGTCCCGACCCCCGGGCTGGTTAGACCAGTGACACGGGAACAGACACGCCTTAGCTTTGAGGAACGAATGGTGAAAATCCTCTCTGGTAATGTCAATATAGCATGTCCGGAAAGAAATAAAACTATACGGGTTTATGTATGCGCAGGATTTAAAGGTGTGTATTTGATTAATTTATTTATTTGTTTTGACAGTCATATTACGGCGGCCAGTTCACCTACCAATGTGTTTCCTGGCTTCGACACAACATAAAAGAACTCAGCAGTTATTCCTAGCTTCAACTGTAAGCCCATTGATGGAAACGAATGAAATAGTCCGTATTAAAATGTCAAAGGTCGGAAGTAATGCTGGCCGATCTTCGTGTCGAACTCAACACCCCTGGATTGACTGAGCTACTATAGCTCGGCTGTGTGTATATAAAAAGCCTGATTAGAAGATCGCACATCCTACTTTGTGATATAAATTAACACTGTGCCAGGTGCTTCTCAAATGTTATTTACGAACAGTGTATACCTAGAGCAGACTGTACGGAAGCGCATGGTGAACTGGTACGTCATTGATCAAAATGCCATATAATGTTGATACTCGTATGACAAACCAAATACGATATTTAAAGTATTCTAGATAAACACTCTGCTCTATGTTGTGATCACTCAAACCATATGTCCTAATGATGTGAATATTGTGATTGCAACACGTTTAAAACGAGCTGATTCGATCCCGTGACGGGTATAAACACAAATTGTAGTAATAGCTTTCCCTCCTTGACGTTCCGGATTATAAGGTTAGCATTACTGATTCGCTGATGTTATGATACATCGATCAGTAGTACTGGTAACGTACCCAGGAAACGCCAGTATATAACTGAAAAACTGTTGAAAATAGAACACCTACATGGATATGGACAACATGACATAGAAAATACGCCTTGCATAATCGGAGCAATAGTTCAACCTAATTATCTTCCGACAACCGCGCACAGTTTTCCTTCTTTATGTATTGAACCAACGGTCATCTGTATCAGGGAAGAGGTTTAAAGAGACGTTTTATTGTATTTCAAGTTCAGGAATTAGTTATATTATTACACAGATTCAGAAGCTGAACGATCAATCCTGATGGAGCGGGTTTACCCGGAGTTACGTGCCTTGTGTTCTCTTCATGGACGAGAATTCCAAATGATCGATCCACACTGGGGTCTTCAGGACGCTATCGTTGACGATCATTCTCTCACAGACGTTTGCTTCGCCAACATTGACAGATGCATGAGTGATAATCTACAAGCATTGAATACCATTGTAAGTATGTCAGAAGATTGTATATACTCAATGTGAATCTGGGACTACTAATACGTATAAGTTGTCACAGTGTAAATGCGAAGTTAATCGGCCAATGATTTTAATTTTAATTGTAATTGTAAGCCGTTTTCAACATTATTTTAGTTATATCACAGCAACAGTTCACATATTCAGGATCCCTGGGTAAACAAACCAGTTATAGGCTAGGACATGTGTCTTTCCCAGAAGACACTCCACCATGCTCAAAGCGCCGCGACTGGTGACTTAAGACTAGTACAATAACAACATCGACTGTATATGACTGTATTCATTAACAAATGAACATGACTTTAACAATACTTTGACTATCGTGAACTTTTAAATTAAGGTTAATGTGCCTTTTTCGAGTAAATCAGTCAACTCTTTGTATTCGGAATTTCAGTTATAACGTCAGAGGTCCAGATAAGGAGGGGTATTCAGCTCTTTTCCCCACAATTTCTCCCTAATTATTAAACTCACTGAGACTATTCAGAGACATCTTAGAGGGTCAAATAAGTAGTTTAGCAATCGAAAAACGCCCCTTATCTAGATCTCTAAACGTTTTTTCAAAAGTTATACATGTACTTATGTTTAACAACCTGTCTTGTATTTTTTAGATTTTGAAAACGGATAAATATGGAGAGACAGTTTTACCGACAACAGTTCAACGTGACGTCATGAAACCATTGATAAAAGCTGTCAGAGAATACACAGAGTCCAAAAGATCTGATATTCATGAACAATTAGCCGAACTCGGTTATGTTGAAACAGAAACGGATTCCGTGAAAGACGACGACGAAGACAAAACGGGAAAAGGTCGTGAAAACGGGGATACAACCATTGAGAGCAATGAGACTACAACGAATATCAGTTTTAGCCAATCTGAAGCTGACACGGAAAGTCAGGTGTCGTCCGTTGAAAGCAAAGTTCGAAAGCAATCGACTTACAGAAAGGAGGCGGACATAAAACGAGAACAACAGCTCATAAAATCACTGAAAGATAAAGAAAGGTCGTTGCCCGACCCTAATCTACTTACGGCATGGTACAAATTAGATGAAAACAGTGTTCCTAAGATTTACCGTCTACAAAATATTAGGTATAGTAGGACAATATATATCATGCATTCTCATCTATGGTAGAATCATTCCTCCATCTAAACTTGGTCATATAAACGTGATCTAGCATAGCTAAAATCATACCAAAACACATTTTATCTGAAAATACTATTGACGATGATGATTGATGACGACGCTATTTATGTATAATAATTTAGCTAGTTTATGAACATGCTTCAAGTAAACTATTATTTGACAAATCTAAAAAAAACATAACAAACCAAATGCAAACATGTTTACTCGGTCGAAATACAACAATGTTTATACCATTTTGATATTGTAGAAATATGAATGGATATAATATGAGTGAGGTTGTCTTTCTGATTTTATTTATCTAGGTTCTATTATGAGAAGATTGTGCACAATTATTCATTGTCATTGTCAATTTTCATTTGGCGTTGTTCATTTCAATATGTTTTCAGTTCTGTGATGAAAGGTTTTGGAAAGGGCGATTCCTCGAAGCGAGAACAACAAAGACAAACATGGCGTGAAATACAAGACAAGCTGATGGGTATGATGAAAACGTTCGGTGAACAATTGAACAACGATGACATGCCATTTAAATCGGGTAGGAGGCGATGTTTACTGGAACTTATTCTAAACGAGATATAAATATCCATCCCTATTATGATTATGATAAGAACATGAGCTTCCAAGTCGAAAAAGTGGCATTACAGAATAATTAGTTAAGCAAGAGTTGTGTGACTTGGTAAATTCATGCGTATTGTTCCTGGGAACATGTGTACACAGTTTCATTTGAACACATTGAAGTAAAGTTAAAGGTTTGTGACTACGACGACGCGGACGACGCGGACGACGATGACGACACAGACGACATAAACGCCAAGGGTATTACAATACCCAAATATTTTAACTTCAAAATAACAAAAACGAGCTAAAGATACTTGTCTGTGTTGTTTACCCTGGGTACCATAAACGAGTATTGACTTGAGCGGCAGACTTTACAGCGGTATAAATTAAATTCCCTCCGTGTCAAAACAACATGGTAGTAGTGACTACCCTCCATGTTGCTCAGGATTACAGGGATAGCAATACAGCTGATGAACGTGCGTCAGGATAAACTTACATATAGTAGTGGCAAAGAAAGGCCATGATTTGACTGCAATAGTGTTGTTAGAGGCGTACAATATCATTCAAACAAAACAAAATAATTAATTTGTCAAGTATCTCGTTTGACACGTTATAATTACACGAATACAATGTTAAACTTTATTTTCAGTATTTGAAATGGAACTCACCCAATGTCTCTCCGAGGCCGACAATTCCGCAGAACAGTGCATCGTTATTAATCGAGAAATCCATGATATACGGTCCAATCTAGATGACGACGGGGTGGAAGAGTTCATAGATGTATCAAGTGATAAACCACACAGACTTGAAAGTTCCGCACGGAACCGATTGCAATATCTCACGGAAGAAGTGATACAGTTTAGGGTAATTTGATTTGTTTAAATGGTATTAAACTCCGCTTGAAAGGTGTTCTACCCAATTTGAAAGGCGTTTAACCCCTTCCCTTTCTGACGCCTCTGCAGCAGACGGCTTTTTGAAAACATAGTGACAAAAGGAGAAATTGCACAAGACGTGCACTTTCTCCTTTTGCCACAATGTTTTCC
>JAUELF010239990.1:0-12688 GCA_031471495.1 Clinocardium nuttallii
TGTATTTCTACGCAGTTTTGAACAATTTTTCAGTCATATCCCTGCAACCAGGTCATGATACCTATACATGTATTTCTACGCAGTTTTGAACAATTTTTCAGTCATATCCCTGCAACCAGGTCATGATACCTATACATGTATTTCTACGCAGTTTTGAACAATTTTTCAGTCATATCCCTGCAACCAGGTCATGATACCTATACATGTATTTCTACGCAGTTTTGAACAATTTTTCAGTCATATCCCTGCAACCAGGTCATGATACCTATACATGTATTTCTTGGTTTTCTAAAACAAGTTCTCCATCCAAAAGTCTTTAAGCAGCTGGCTACTTTTCCCCATACACTGCTATGTAAGTAAGCCCATTGCTAGAAGACGGGCGACGCATATTGCATTGACTCTTGTCAAACTTCTGAAAGAAAGTTGGCCAAGTTGGAGTTCAACTCATAACCCCTGGATTGTCAGTCAGCCTCTTCATTGACTGGGCTACCAGGCCACAGCCATATGTGACAATAAAAGAGGCCAGTTGATTGACAGAGCTTGATTAGGGAAGTTTTATGTGTTATAAATTCCTTATTTGACCCCTTACCCTACATTGTGGGTATTCTGTATACCTCTTCTTTTCTGGACTACTGGTCTGGCAATAATATCCTGTTGTCTTGGTGTAAACAAGTAGAAGGCTATAGTGTTAAGCCCAAATAATAAATAAAACCTTCAAAATGTACAGTAATACTGGTAAATTGAGTTATTGAAATCCAGGAGCTTGTTATGATTAGATGGCAAACAGGGAAGGTTATAATAAAACTGTGTCAACGTCAGTCTCATCTGGCTCTTTACTGGCTCTTTACTGGTCACAAAGCCATGAACATCAGGTTTTAGCTTGTCTGTTTTTTGAAGAAGAAAAGTTGGACTATTGTGATACCCTCGACGTTGTCTGCGTCTGCTTCAGATAACTTTAACCTGACCATAACTCAAATTAAACATGTCTATACTAAATCACATTTCTATACTAAATCACATTTCTCTAGCCTTACTTGTCTATGTCTATACTAAATCACATTTCTCTAACTTGTCTATGTCTATACTAAATCACATTTCTCTAGCCTTAATCAATATTCAGTAATGCCCCTTTCTCTACGTAGAAAAAACCCAGAAGAGTGTTGGCGTTCGTTTCGCAGTGCTCTTGTTTACCTCACATGAGCATGTTATGCTCAATGTGAACTTTTCTGATCTTTCACTGTCGGTATTTTCATCAACAATTATCAAACCACATCTCTTACACTACTGGGTCAATTCAATTTAAATTTGGCATAAATAATCCTGACATGGTCCTCTGCCAAAAGAACTCAAATAAGTGTGCTCTGATTGCGATGGTAATGGAGAAGATTTTTTTTTTATAATTTGTTCAGAATTAAAAATAACATGCTTAAATGAAGACTACCCTTCCAAAATGAAATTTCTCAGAGGGATGGATTTTCCTTCAATCTTCTCCAGAATTGTTGCATGTGAGAAAGGGTAAAATTACTTTTTTGGATTTCAACAGATTGACTTGTGATCTGAGATTAAAAGCTTAAATAGCTTTATTATAATGGCCCTTACCTAAATTCTCATATAACTGGCATATCAAAGTGGAAATGAGACAGATTGTTGAAATAAATGTATGATCTTGAATCAATATTTAAATCGGCCAATATTACTGCAATCAACAAACATCACTAATCCAATCCAGTCAGGGGCTTCAATGTCTGCTGATTTTTCACTTAAGCATTTTAGGAGAACATAAATTCTCATACCTTCAACATGAACAGTTCACAGTTCAATCTTGTTCTAACATTATTTTTTTTAATATTAAAATTGTCCAAAATTTGGCTTTCTTTCAATGTATGACCTTGGGTCACAGTTTGAACTATAACTTTCCCATATAAAACAACTCTGAAGCAATGGTCCTTTAAAACACTTAGGCAGAAACATTGGAAAATCTCTATAATTGAAGGTATAACAACTGAAAAAAGTTATTTTGAGCAAATTCTCCTTTTGTCACAATATTTTCAAAAGTTGTCTGCTGTAGAGGCGCCAGAAGGCATCAATATTTGGGAATGGGCTAATACATGTTCAAACCCCTAACATTTATATGCAGGTAGGGATATATTGACTTGATAATGCATCTTGCATGGATTAATTGGTCATTTTTGTACTCTAAGAGAATATTGACTTGATTTTGCTTCTTGCATGGATTAATCGGGCATTTTTGTACTCTTAAGAGAATAATGACTTGATTTTGCTTCTTGCATGGATTAATTGGGCATTTTGTACTCTAAAAGAATGTTTTTCAACAAACTATGCAACATTTATTATTATGCATAAAGAAAACTGTTAATCATAGCGGTTAACCCTTTCCCTCTTACAACAATTCTGCAGCAGACGACTTTGAACATATTTTGAAGAAATGCATCAGAAAGCGTTATATGTGGGAAAGGGTTTATGAATCAAAGATCAAGAACCTTTTAACAAATTATTCCATCCGTTTTACTTGTCCCAAAATGTCAAAATGTGAATTAAGCAAAGAAAAGGTAAACCGTTTACCTGATATGAAATTTAAGAAGTCGATGAAAAAACCTTACCTTCTATATTTGATGTGCAGTTTAAATAATGATTTCAAAAGATCGTCTGCAAAGAAAAGAAATGAAAGCGTTGTTGAAAAAGATGAAACTTGTAAAAAGTCTGATCAGTTTCTTATTTATTTTCAGCAGAACCAAAGTATACTGACCCAATGAATGGTGCTCCCCCCTCCTTCCAGCAAAGGATCATAGAATTAGGGGCCTTGGAAGGGGACACAGTCAGATGGGAACGCTCAAAACGACTCAAGAAAAAAAAACAAGATAGAGACTCTTGAAATGGAGCTAGTTATAGAATTAAAGTGAATAGTTTTAAAATAAACTGTGATAAAAAAATTAAAGTTGAAAACTTTCAACTACGTATTTAAGCCACGAGTAGTGTGGCAAAAGAGAGTGGAAAGCACAATGAAAACTTGTTGGCAGTTGTTATAAATTGGTTGTTCTATATATGATAAGGTGGAATAGTGAATCCCTACAGCAATTTACCTGATAAGATGATTTTAAAAGGTCTTCAGAAAAAAAATAGCATCGGAAAGAGTTATTTCTTTAGAACGTTAAAAAGGGAGATATTGTTCAAAAGTAGCAAATTCTGATGTTCTGTTAACGAAGGCATCAAATGTTGTTTCTATCAGGTGAAGGATTGTGCTGTAGGTTCAGTTTTGAAAATATGGATAACTGCTGTACATGTAGTACCCTGCCAAACTATTTGGTGCACAAACTCTGGTAAATTGATTCCGTCCTCGCAGATTTCAAATGCTCAAAGAATTAATCTAAGAATGGTAGTTGTAGTTCAGGTTTATAATACAGTGGCATATTCTCTCAGTCATTTATTTACACTGATAGTTTATTTTTTATTTCAACACCTCAATAGTTATGGCTTTTAATAACACCTTTGGGAAAAGAGGCAGAGCTCTATAGATAAGAGGCGTTGTTCTTAATATCTTATTTGATGCTCAAACCCAATAGAATTGTCAGTGAGATAACTCATTTGAGCACCCACACCGTAAGGTTTGATTGAGTAATAACAGCAATTTAATTACTCTCCATTATCTAATCCTTTTTTTTTTCCAATTTTATACAGTTGATAATCAGGCAAAAGGAAAAAGTTCCCATGGTTTATAGGTGATATGTATTCGAATCTCCCATTCTGTGAAATTCACAGGATATAGGTTTCATATCATTATCTCTTTGCAAATTATCTCTATTTTTGACTGCAAGGCTTTTTAATTTTTCTTCCAAATATTTGCAGAAAAACAGTTTGGATCTTAGATCAAACCCAAAAATGTGTGGCAATTGATCTGGATCCAAACTGTTTAAACAGTTCATCATGGGTTGATAAAATCCTTCACTTGCAAAGATTTATTGTGGACACACTGATGGCATAACGCATAAGATATTTGATGAATAATTTTAAATTTTTGATATGGAAAAATGAAAATTTTGATGAAAACTATATTCCTCTTCTCAATTGATATCTCTTGTTCTATTACCAATATGTTTTCATAACTTCAAAGATAAAAAATTGTCTATGCCAGCGAAATTGTAAAAACCATTATTGGAAAAGAAAAATCTATTTCTTTTGAGCAGGTTGTTGAAACTTCTATTTTAACACTTTCCCTCATACGACAATTCTGCAGCAGACAGCTTTGAACATACTTTGTCAAAAAATGGCAAATCTCTATAATTGAATGGATAACCTTCGACTGAAAGTGGAAAACATTGTGGCAAAAGGAGAAATTACTTGTTTTGAGCAATTTCTTCTTTTGTCACTATAAGTTTTCAAATAGCCGTCTGCTGCAGAGGGGTCAGAAAGCGTCTATATGAGGGAAAGGGTAAACAGTTCATTATTCCTTTTTGAAAAACTGTTTGTTTACTATTGTAAGAAGTGAAAGATGTAGGTCAAGATCTGACTGATAACATATTAGTCTATCTCAGTCTACATTATCTAAAATGTTGATTTCCCCCATGTGCAGAACACTTTTAAAACATGTAGGTAAACATCTCTTCATATAATGTTGTAGTATTAGAGTTGAAGACATTGTGGCAAAAGTAGCAATTGCTCATAATGAGCAATTTCTTTAGCTTCTGTTACAATGTTTTCAAAAGTTACGTCTGTTGCAGATTTGTTGTATGTGGCAAAGGGTTAAAATAGATGCAATTCTGAAAAAAATTGTCTTGAAATGTTGACAAAAAAATTAATCTTTGTCATGACGATTTATTGGTTGCTCTCTGAAGAAACCTACCACAGATATCACTTGTGATCAGTACACCGAATTGAAACATTGTGACAAAGAGAGAAATTGCTCATTATAAGCAATTTTTCCTTTTGCCACATTGTTTTCAAAAGTGGTTTGCTGCACAGATGTCAGAAAGCGCTTGTTTATGGGTTTAGATGAGTTTTTGAGTGGTATGGTCAATATGGTTAGATTTATTTTCAATTGTAAGTTTATTGCTCATTTTTCATCAATTTGTTTTAGAACAAAATAGTTCATTTCTGTTGAAAGTTTCTTATATTGAAATCAATTCTTTCTATGTTAAATAAGATACATGTTATATATTAAAATGTATTACTGTGAAAATAACTGGCTTAAAAAGGTATAATTTGTGTAGATGAAAGCAAAATTACTAAGTTAAAAACATTAAGATTGCAATGCTGAAAAAGAGAATAAAATGCTTGCAAGGAGTTTTAAGGCTGGTTGACATCATATTTAATGGCATTGTTGTGGCATTGTTTTTAATGACATAGGCATTACATATCGATACAGAGTCACCAAAGGGGCATTTGTGATACATCTAAGTCTAGTTCTATTCCACAATCATTTTATACAATACAGGTACCTCAATTTAACTGTTTATTAGAGATGAAGCAGAGTGCACACACAGAATTGGAGCCTAATCGATTACATTGTAGACAATGTAGACAACAAATTGGTTTTTTTGTCCAGTGTGTTAGCTCGGAGGACTGTCACATAACATTTACACTGAACACTTTAGTTTGTTTCATGATTCAATAAAAGGGAGATAACCCATTGTTTACAGGTCTATATTTGTACAAGTAATTTCAAACAATTTCTTAACCCTTTTCCTCATACAACAATTCTGCAGCAGAGGACTTTGAACATATTTTATGTCAAATAATCAAAAATCTCTATAATTGAATGGATGACCTATGACAAAAAGTGGAAAACATGGTGGCAAAAGGAGAAATGCTCATTTTGAGCATTTTTTTTCTTTTTTCACTATGTTTGCAAAAAGCTGTCTGCTGCAGAAGTGTCAGAAAGTGTCTATATGAGGGAAAGGATTAAATGGTGTCAACAATAGATTTTAACCCTTTCCAACATACAACAAATCTGCAGCAGACGACTGAAAACCTCATAAAAATATGGAACATCTCTACAACTGAAAGTACAATTATTCAGAAGAGTTGAAAACATTGTTGCAAAATGAGCAATTTCCCCTCTTTCCGCAATGTTTTCCAAAGCCTCTGCTTCTGATTTGACTGTAGGTTGGAAATGGTTAACAAGCCATACTCTCTCATCTACTTGCACTAGTTTTGTAGACTTGACAGAAAACATACTGCAAAAGAAATTTGAAAAGGGTTTTGAAAAAAAAATGTTGCTTCCTTTTGAGCAAAGTCTTCCTTTCCAAAAACAAACATTATCAGTGACTTTCAGTTCGTCTCTTTAGATGCTTTAAACACCATATTTAAGTGTATATGTATTTATTCAAAAATGTTCTTGTTCCTCATTAAAAGAAAAGGAGAAATTCCTTCCTTCATTGTTTTCTATAGTTGTGTTAAATAAGCATTAATGTCCTATGGACACATTTCTAGTTTGATCTTATAAATGTTTTTTCTCTTGGTTTTCCTGTTAAATTGTATTATTTTCATAATTATTATTAATATTATAGTGATGGGCAAAGTCCATTAATAAATTGTTTAAAGTTATCTATTATTGCTTCTTCTTTTATTAGCTTACTTAAGCAGGAAGTGTTGGGTGAGCTATTGTTATCACTCACTGCCCAGTGGCGTAATCTCTCTGTTTGATCCCATTTTCCTCCTCAACCAATGAAAAGTAGCACTTAAGTTGCTGCAGCATCACAAAGAAGGTACAATACCAAAACTTAAAAAAATCTTCCTGTCCTAAAGTCCTGGCCAGATTTGATAAACAAGAGGACCATTATGGTCCTATATCGCTCAACTTATTTAATAAAACTAAGTTAATATTTTTAAGTGTTCTAACTCTTTTACATATGAGGATAGCCAACTGGTGGCCATGTTTTTCAATTGTTGGAATGATCTGATCTATCTTGGTAGAGAATCACAAAATGAACATAATGCAACATTAGTTTTAAATCTGGTCAGTACTTTTTTACCAGTCAAATTTCTGAGAGGATTTTTAAAGTTTTCAGCCTTATAAGTTGTGCATGTCGGCCATTTTGTTCAACCAATCGACATGGCTTGACAGAATCTTGCAGAGAGTCACCAAAGGAACTATCTACAAAAGAAATTGAAAATCGACCGGATACATTTGGAGGAGATTTTTAATAGTTTCACCTAACCAAAGAAGGCAAAACAGACCCTCCTCATGGCGGCCATGCTTTACCACCAAATCTTGGATTGAAGGTGGTTACCCAAGGAATATTTCTACTAAGTTATTTGAAAACAGCCAGACACTAAGTATGCAATATAGCATACACAGCTGGAAGCCATGTTTTTTAACCAATGAACATAAAGGAATCTGATATAGGGTCACCAAAATAACATTTCTACAAAAGAATTTTGCAAATCGGCTAGATACTTTAGGAGAACTTTTTTACAATAGCCATATGCGTGCCAAACTGGCATATTTTACCAATCAACTTGGCTTGATGGAATCTGATAGGTCACCTAATGAACATTTCTTCAAAATTATTTTAGAATCTGCCAACCAGTTTGGGAGGAGAAAAAAAAATCTCTTGGTTGCCATAAGGCATGGACCAACAAATTTAGAAAAGACGTTGATTGAAAATGCTTTGCTCTGAATTTTCATCCCTATTGATCCACTGGTTACAGGGGATATGTTGACAGACAGAAAGCAATCACAATAACTCACCATGAGCACTTTGTGAGATATGTTATGTGATTTGTCATGCCAACCACAATAACTCATTTTGCAGTCAGGCAAGCCAATCCAGTTTAGCTCCACTGCCACAGAGAGTAAAACCAACAACCTATGCTGTCTGTCTTCTGTCAAGTTCATATGACTTAGAAGGTAACCAAAGAAGTATTTATGTACCAATAAGTATTAAAACAGGAAGATTTCGAAGTTTTTCCCTATAGTATAGTATATATCTCTATGTAAAACAAGTGACCCCCAGAATGGGCAATTGTACTCTCATATATATCTAAGCTTGAGGCCTCCCGGTTATCAGAAGTTTTCCCCTATATATCTCTATGTAAAACTGGTGACCCAAGGGGCAAAATTTGAAGAATCTTTGTAGAGGAACAGCAGACAATTCTTCACACCAAATATCTAAGCTCTTGAAAATGAAGATTTTCAAAGTTTTTACCTATATAAAACAGGTGACCCGGGGGTGGAGCCAATTTTGACCCCAGGGGCATAATTTTTGAACAACTTTTGTAGAGGACCATTAGACCATGCTACACCCCAAATATCTTAAGCTCTAGGCCTTTCAGTTTCAGACAAGAAGATTTTCATAGTTTTCCCATATATATCTCTATGTAAAACAGAGGACAGGGTTAATTTTGATCAATCTCTGTAGAGGACCACTAGACAATGCTACACACTAAATATCGAAGGCCCTTTAGTTACAGACTAGAAGATTTTCAAAGTTTTAAAAAAAATCCTTTTGTTGCAACCAGAGTTCTACACGTAATGAATTTCTTTAAACACATTTTAAAGAGTATTGCAGAGGTTTATGAGATGTTCTTAGAGAAATTGTTGATGACACACGACAAACAAAAAGCGATCCCAATAGCTCACCTTGAGCGCAGGCGAGTTAAAAAGATGGACAACTGGTGGTGTGGTAGGGTTTACCTTATATGCAGTAAACACTTATGTCTAGAGTAGGTCAGGTGAGTGATATAGGACAAACATGGACCTCTTGTAAATATAATGCCCTTTACAACAATTCTGCAGGTTTTAACCCTTTCACACAGTCAAAAAACCTGCAGGAAACCACTTTGGAAATATCTAGGCCAACATGGACAATTTCTATAATGAGAGTAGAACTGCAGAGATTATAACATAATTATTATGGCAAAAGGGAAAACTGATGAGCAGTTTCTTCTTTGGAAACAATGTTTTCAAAATAATCTGATGAAAAGGTGCATTTAATTGCATCTGCATCTTCATATGGTAAAGGGTCATTTCATTCCACTGTTTACCTCATATTAAACAAGAGCATGACATACTATATAATCCCCCTGCATGTTGTTTGTACAGATGTAGGATAAAGTGTGAACCTGTCCATTAGCTCTCTTGACACTGAACCTATGTATGAAGAATTAATTAATTGTTTGCTTATTTGTTTTGTGCCCCTTTCAATAATTTATCAGTTTAATCACAGCTTTTTGTGGGTAGGTTTCCATAACTACTGGTCCATTTATCATGTCACCAGCCAGACAGTTGTAACGCTTACCCACAGCACTGAGCGCAAAGGAGGGCAGCCATTACTACCATTTTTTGGTCTATGGTATGACCCGGCTTTGAATTGAACCGGAATCCGAGGTGGATGCTCATCAACCAACAAGGCGATGTAAGAAGTAAATACATCCACCAAAATGACAGTCCTTGAACCACAAAGATATTTTGGACAGATATACATATTATAGTCACTGTGACCTGGACCTTTGAACCACATCAAGATATCGCAAACCAGTCCAAGCTTTCTTGACAATGAACCTTGTGTATGAAGTATGTAGAAATTCTGACCACAAATGAAAGAGCTTGAGGGACAACGATGTTTCAAACAGATGTATTATAGTCAGTCACTGTGACCTTGAACTAGGTCAGTAAAATATTAATTTTTCAAAGCCCTCTTGACATTAAATATGTATGAAGAATGAAGGAATTTAATCCACAAATGAAAGTGCTCTAGCCCTGACATTGCTTCTTACATACATATTAAAATCACTGACCTTGCACTTTGACCTAGGTCGGCGAAACACAAACTCATACAAGATGTAAAGTGGCTAGATCAATAACACCCTTTGGACACTTATATAAATACTGTGGCCTTGATCTTTGACCTATGTCACAAAAACCCAAACTCATTTGATGCTTGTGAAAATATATCTTGTTTTATAACAATTTGATAAGTTGCTATAGCGATTGCATCGTTGGGATGTGTATGTACTTTCAGGCAGATCTCTATATTCCCTCAATGACCATGATAATTAGATAAGCAGATCATTATTGGAGTCATCTATACAAAAACTGGAGATGTAGATACAGAGCTGAAAACTTTGTGTGACAAAATAAGCCTGTCAGGGAGGCATAACTCTTGAGAGACTTAATAGGTATTTTGACCAAGATTTTTAACCAACAGTATCAATTGTTTTGATAAATTTTCATGAAGAATGGATGAAACTTATGGCCTCTTGAGTGTTCCCAATGTTTTTCTACAATTTGACATTTCTCGTTAAACCCCAAATGAATCAATTTTGATGGAGATGAATGTACTGATGAACTTCATGAAAATTAGATGAAAATTAAGTTCTATCGAGTGTAAATGTTTGAAGCCTTCATAAGGTCTTTCTGATGTTTGACCTAGTGACATAATAATTGATCCCACATTACAGACTTGATTGAGAATTATTGGAGACAAATGCATTTCATTAAGATTAGATGAAAATGTTTCATAGAAAGGTTCTTGTAAATTTGACCTAGTTTTTGACCCAACACACCCGGCTTTGAACCTGAGATTTGATGGGGATTAATGTCCTGATGAATTTCCATGATGATTGGATGATAAATGTAGCCTCTGGAGAGTTCAAAAGGTAACTGTGTTAATGAGACATATCAGAGTTTCAGACACTGGGTGATAACAAAAGCTCACCTTGAGCAATTTGTGCTTAGGTGAGCTAAAAAGTCAAACAAAAATTTACATTAATAATAATTGTAATCCAAATTTTGTTTACAAAATGATTGTGATTCCGTGAATTTTCAATTTTCCTTGATAATCCCAAAATTGACCCAAGCAGCAAATTTAAAAAGAACCTTGGAAAAGGAGAAATTAATCATGACCAGCAATCTCTCCTGTTCCAAAAATCTTATATCCTGTGTTTTCAACGTTCATCTGTCTGTCCACATTTTAACTGTAACTTCAGACAAATTAAGTTTTCGAGTTCTTCATTGTGAGATGAATTTAATGGGCTAATTTCAATTCATTTTACTTTCATATCCCAAGAAATCAAATTTTTGTTCCTTTCTCTAAAACCATCATATTCTTCGTTAGCTTGACCATTAGCAAGCCATTCTTCAGGCTGGATGTCGTAACTTTCCATAGCCCTTTCTAAGTTTCTCCATTTGCCTAGCACACCTACATCAATGATTGTTTTATGAAACTCTGTCCAATGAGGTTTAACATATTTACAGTTGGCTTCATACAGTCCAAGCTGAGGTCCGTATGGACGGCCACACATTAATGAAACCAATCCCAAATTGTAACATTTTAACCTTGATTCTCCTGATTCCTTGGCTAAATGTGTGATGTGTGATACACTATTAGAATTCCTTATTGGTTCCCCCACTAGCATAAGGTCGATGGTGCTTTCTGTTAATCTAGAATGAAACTCTTTCTCTCCAGGATTTGTCTTCAGTAAAACCACTGATCCAGTGATCAATGATATATAAAATGTTGATTTAACTGGTCTGTCCTTCATATCTTGCCATGTTTCCTTGGCGACTGTTTTGTAATCTTCAATAATATTCTTGAAATGGTCCACTGGAAAAGGAATAAATAAACAACAGTGAGTTCATTTAACAGTGGTTGACTTATTTACCTATAGTTGACCAGACCATGACTGTATTATCTTTTTATTCATCAAAATTATAAATGTTGTCTGGCATCTAAAACAAACCAACACGGTTAGTCAGAAATGACAGCTGATCCTCTTCCCTTATTGACTGGCTAGTCCCATATTATTTACAGAAAAGTAAACTAACCTAGACGTAAAACTCCAAGTAGGTACACATTTTAAATAATTAAAAAGAAATAGTCAATATAATAAAATGATGCAGCAATAAATGTTACTTATCAAGTTGAAAGCCCACCATGTATATACACCCATATACAAATGTACTTGGGTCTCCTTAGTTTGTGATTGCATGGTAGTACAAAGTCACGTCAGAAAAAGGGAGTAAAAAACGTAACAAAATCTACAATGATAACTGATGACGTAGTCCTACAAAGAAAGACATTGCGTATGCTCATTTTTTATTTTTGTTATTATCCTGCATATGTGAGTTCACCAATAAATAACAAATGAACAAACGAGGAACCGAAAGTCTAAATTATTTAGACTACTGATGACGATATCATAAGTAACGAAACTAGACTGGTACGAATTGTCAAGGTTGCTCACATTGATTTTCAAGGAGCTTTGTTAACTTTGCGTGTAAACTATATCTGTTAATTAAGGTATTTCAGTCAACATACCAATCTTTCTGAACCGACTCTTCGGAACCTGTTCAACTGGAGCCGCTGTACAGAGGAAACGTCGAGAATATCGGATCATTTTTGTGACATTCATTTTCACGCTGTCTATCTTGTCTGTGTATGAACTGAAACTAGAAGCTTCTTCTTTTACAAAATCTTAATCGTGTTTTTCGTATGACTGTTTCTCGTTTACATTTTATAAAATAAGTTATCCGATTTCATGCAACGGGAAACCAAGTTCCAACCAAGACGTTGTTTGGTTCCCTACTTAAAGACAACAACAACGATAGGGAACCATTCTATGCCCCCTGGTTTGGGTTTGACGGCGTTTTTGGGGAGCACTATTTACCAAGGAGACATTTCAATGTAGAAGTGGAAGGAGTAAAAAAAAGTAGTCCGGATTTTGTAGC
>JAUELF010240001.1:0-12688 GCA_031471495.1 Clinocardium nuttallii
TTGTGATTTTGTTCATACTTAGATGTTTCTTCTGAAACGTGATAATATAATATCAAGAAAACAGCACAGTAGCAGTTCTGATTATATCATTTACCAAAGAAAGATCTGCACAATAAAAAGAATTGAGTTGCACGAGGTGCGTCGCATGTTCGAATTACATGTATACATATAATATTTGGTCCCGCAATATACATATGCCTGACCGCACTCTCCAAAAAATCAACATGTAAAGTCTTCCCCACATACAACAAAACCTCAGAAGGTGACTTTAATAGTGTCTAGGCAAACGGGAACAATCTCTAAAAATGAAAGTATGATAAATTTTAAAATATTTAAAAACAGTTGACAGTATGTTCAAGAAAAGAAAATCTCATCATGTTTTGTCACACATTTTTTTCTTATATTCTCAGAGTTACACACATATCCTCCTGCACGATTAAACTGCAGCAGACGACTCTTACACACATCTAGACAAACATGTGGAATATAAATGCACGCGCATTAAAGTGTAATTGAGCCGTCCCTCGTGAGAACCAACATTCTGGACTCGGCGTAAAGTATCGACCCTAAGCATACCGCAAAGGCTTACCCGGATAGACACTTTTCACCTCCTGTGGAATTTCTCTGTGAGGAATCATTACCCGGATAGACTTTTCACCTCCTGTGGAATTTCTCTGTTAGGAATCATTACTATATACCTCTATCCCCCGTGTCGGCCCGGATCAGTATGCGCAGGCTGACCTGGATCGAAACATTTCGCCATGATGTTGGTTTTCCCGCGGGACGGCTCAATTGTTGAATCGAGGGCGAAATCATTGTAGAACAAAGAAATTTCTAATGATACAATTTCCCCCTTCTCCTCCATTGTTATCGACGTCTTCCGCTGCAGATAAGTAATAATGCGCATTCGTGTGTAAAATAAACAAGTAATTGTTGAATACGATTGAAAACAATTTGGTAAACGATCGACTTGCTACAGCAGGGGCGTAGCTTGGCAATAATCAATGTGTAGGCCGTCTCGTGAGAAAATGTACATTGTGGACTGCGTAAAATAGATAGACACTTTTCGCCTCTTGTGCATTTTCTGTTTCGGGAATCACTACTCTATACATATGTCCCCTTAAGACGGAATGTGTCGGCCGGATCAGTCTGCGCGGACAGCGTAGGCTGATCTGATCGATACATTACGCAGATGCATGTTGGGGCATTTTGAGAAAACATGTATAGGCACGTGCCTACAGAGCCGAAAGGGAGCTACGCCCCTGTACAGTATGAGTTATTTCTCCTTTTGCCAAAGTGTATTCGAAAATAGTTAATACAGTTTACCCCTGTGCATGCAATGTTTACGCTTAAGTAAAAAAACACAATCTTTGGAATGAACACGAAGAGTAAAGATTAATATCAATGTTTTCATTCTGATGGTGTGAGATTATCGTTTTGATAAACATATATAGGATTTTGTTATGACTCATGCTATTCCGGTGATTTTTGTTACGATCCAGACCAGCCCAATATAGGACTGGTAACCATGGTTGTGAAATAAATCGTCGCATTGGTGCGGCTTATGACGATTGCATTACGACTAAATGGCCATGCAATGACATTTATTTAACTTTATTGAACGTCCTTGTGTTAAACCATTGTCGTGTTAACAATTGATTCGTTAAGTGGTTCAAAACATAGACACTTGCATGTGATTTAGTAAACAACCCTTGGGATCGCATTTGACTGGCGGAGTTACAACCTGTTTATACGGGGTGTTATTGTGGATGCATGTCAATTCAGTGACGATGACAAAGAAACAGCGTGTGGTGGTAGTAGGAAATGACAATAGAATATGCTTTAAAATATAACAAGAAAGTAAACGCTTTCCCACATAAATCACCTCCCCAGAAGACGTATTTTAATACATCTAGGTAAAATATGACAGCTATTTAAAATATGAAATGTTTATGGGATAGAGCTGACCTTTTTGAATGCCTTCACAAAACGTCTTCTCCGTATTCGTCAAAATAAACCTGTTTGTGGGTAAAGGGTTAAGCTCGTTGAAAAAAATGTCATCGAATTGTTCCACTGAAGAATTCATTACAGGCAAAACGACATGCACAGATCGCGTGTGTTATTACCATGTTGATTTATATGTGTCTTAACAGAACAAAGCCTCCAAATTACACACGGACACACAGACACACACACATACGAGCGCATACACACCAACACAGACAGGCACACATATATATTAATATAAACATTAAATACTTAATATCACTGCAAAAGAACCGAATTACGAAAACTCGACAACAGGAGAGTTATCTGAAACATACGGAATAAAAAAACAAATCTTAACGAGTATTAAGCATGCCAGGTCTGTGTCCCAAGAGAGCTTATATTGTCACCGTGACTTTGGCTTCGAGGATTATCGTCGCCGCCCGTTGAACATGGGATGCATATTAAACTGTTTCAGGTTCGTTAACATGACTAGTATGCACCCAGTCGGAGAGCTGTGGGGCGCAATTAAACTGTTTCAGGTTCGTTAACTTGACTAGTATGCACCCAGTCGGAGAGATATGGTGCTCTGTAGCGCCAGGTCTTAGTTTTGTTTTCACTCCTTTATAATGTACCTTTTATTGTTTAAATTTTACAATCTTTTACGAGAGTATCTTTCTTATTACTGAACGATCTTAATTGAGCTTAAGGGTAAAACACCAAGTTGTTAACACGAAACAAAGGTTTTTTGATATTTTGTTGTATATACACACAGTGAATGCCAATCGCAAAACATATTTATCTATTTATACCTGATTTGTCAAGATGCTTTGAAATCTGTCTGCTGTTAAGGTTTGAAGTTTGTTTGAAATGGTTAAATGGGTCGTTTCTAGGTAGGTAGTATGTAAGCATGCCATTGGCAACAAGTGTTGATTTACTTATCAGCCTTTGGCACAATTCTTGTTTACAATTTACTAGAACTAATCTCTTAATCTCACAGATAACTCCTTCAGAATTGGAAGATCTTTTCACAAATACCGGCTCAACCCTTTCCCTGACACAATCGACTGTTGACGCCTTGTGTTAAGTGCGACATACATGTGGTAAAAGGCGAACTTGTTTATAAAGAAAGTTATGAGAAATCTCTATAAATGAAAGTATAAACAGTTAACAGAGTTGAACACATTTCTGTAAAATGAGCAATTTTTCATTTTGCAACACTGTTTTCAAAAGTCATTCAATGCAGAGACGCCAAAACGCGTTTACATGTGGGAAAGGGTTAATCCTTTTCTTCAGTTAGTTCTCGAACAGTAACGGGAAGTTACGGTCCATTTAAATGGGTTGTTTAATGGGTTATATGTAAGTTATGCGATTTAGCCTTTTGCCTAACATCGTATTCTTTCTCGTAGACGTTTGTTGTGTGTAGGCATTACATGTCAATACTATTGCCTAACATCGTATTCTTTCTCGTAGACGTGTGTTGTGTGTAGGCATTACATGTCAATTAAACGGTAGACGTTTGTTGTGTGTAGTCATTACATGTCAATTAAACGGTAGACGTTTGTTGTGTGTAGGCATTACATGTCAATTAAACGGTAGACGTTTGTTGTGTGTAGTCATTATATGTCAATTAAACGGTTACAAACACCTTGTTAACCCCCCTTTCCCACAAACAACAACAACAAATCTGTAGCAGATGACTTTGAAACCATTTAGAAAAAAATATGAACAATCTCTATAAATGAACATATAATTAGTCAATAGAGTTGAAAACATTGTGAACGATTTCCCCCTTTTGCCACAATGTTTTCAAATGCGTGTAAATGTTGAAAAGGGTTTCGTGGTGCAATCTGACCTACTATAACGATCGATCTGATCTGATTAGCCCATCGATAAAACGTGAGCTGTCATTTAACAAGAGCTGGTAATTCGTAACGTGGGTTGATGGTAATGTACCTGTCAGACGAATTATCGTAACTCTTTCTGTACCTCAACGCGTGTGTGCTTACTGTTCCAAGAAAGTTCATTGACCGACACAAGACGCCGTTATTGTTATTCCCTCTCATCTAATGAAAGTATACGTTTAACTATTAATTAATCAATGTCAATGTAACTTGTAAGTTGATGAGAATAGAGTAAGGTAACGCCAATTATTGTTCACTTTAAAATATGAGCCGTCCCGCGAGACAACCAACAGTATGGTCTCTGCGTAAAATATCGACCCTGATCAACCTAAGCATGAAGCATAGGCTTACCCGGATAGATAATTTTCGCCTCTTGTGGATTTTCGGTTTCAGGAATCCTTACGTTATACCTCTATCCCCCTGAGGCGGAATGTGTCTGCCCGCACAGGCCATTATGTTGGTTTTCCCGCGGGAGTTAATATTGATATGTTGTTCCGAGTTTGGTGTAAATTTATGATCTTCAAATTTGAAATGTCGAAAGCATGTAGATTGCACATCTGTTAATAATCCAGTTGTTTTAAGAGGGTACCGGATAAATGTTATTATAGTCGAGAACGGGTATTTATAGTATTGCATCAGAGACCAGTAATATAGCTCATGGAGTCAAATAACTTTGATGTTTTCACAGTATTACAACATTATGTCGCACATACAATTCCCCTAATTGGGAATGAAATATTTACATGTTTGTATTACTACTACATTATTTACATGTTTGTATTACTACTACATTATTTACATGTTTGTATTACTACCACCTACATTATTTACATGTTTGTATTACTACTACATTATTTACATGTTTGTATTACTACTACTACATTATTTACATGTTTGTATTACTACTACATTATTTAATGCCACTTGTCGTAGGTTAACATGGTCAACATTTACATATATGCATTCCCATCACATTTAAACTGGATAACGTTTTACTCACTATGTGTGTTTGTTCAGAAAACAAATCATACTTTTGATAAACACTAAACAGAAACCAACAAAACAACAATATTCAAATCATATTATAAGCCATTCTACGAGAAAACCAACATACAGTATTGTGGTCTCTGCGTAATATATCGACCAGATCAGCCGGGCTAATCCGGGCCGACACGTTTCGTCTCAGGTGGGATAGAGATGTAGTCATAATTCCAGAAACAGAAATCCACTAAAGACTAAAATTGTATGTTAAGGTTAGGCTGCGCGGCATGCTTAGGCTGATCCAGGTCGATACTTAACATAGAGTACACAATGTTGGTTTACTCGTGGAGCGGCTCATTATTATATTTATCTGTGCACAAAGGTCGGGATCTGGTCAGTAGTGTCGAGTACTAAACATATCTAGTTACTGATTTGAATTCTTACAAACTTTGGTTGTAAAGTGTTTAAAGGTCTACATGGGAAGGTAGCTAATTTCCTGGTATTAATGTTGCGTGGTATACTATAGAGCAAGAAAACAAGATAGAAACACATGCATAGGTGAACTAAAGGCCGTTATATAAATGAACTCGTGTTAATTTAAACCTCTTTGATTTACATCGATTACGAAACAAGCTTTAAGCTTATATTAATCACGCTGGATGTCTGCTTCATGAAGACGTTTGAAACGAGTAAATTCATATTGAAAAATCCAAACAGGATCACTGTTGAATCTAACGTCAAGGAAGCGAAACCAGTTTTTGATAAGCCATCATCGATTATAGGACGTTCTTACAGCCCGCTATATTAATTACCCGCAGTGTCTGCTGCCGTCGGAGTGTGACAGTAATCGCGCCCCGACTTTTGGAAATCTCACAAAGATGGGACCCACGGGAACCCGCTTAATATAGGATTTCAACTTTGGACTTTCCGACTCAAGCAAGAAACTGGTGCTTAACTCCTGCACTCGTGTCTCCTACCAGATTAAGCCACGCCAAATGAAAACCGACATTCAGGTTTTTTTTTACTAATACTGGCAATAACAACCCTTCATACATGAGCCGTCCTGCGACAAAAAACAACAGTTTTAACTCTGCGTAAAATATCGACCGGATAAGCCTAAGCACGCCGCGCAGGCTTACCCGGATATACACTTTTCGCCTCCTGTGAATTTTCTGTTTCGGGAATCGTTACTCGATATCTCTATCCACATGAGACGGAATGTTACGGCCCGGATCAGTCTGCACGGACTTCGCAGGCTGATTTGGGTCGATATATTACGTAGAGGCCATACGGTTTTCTCGCGGGACGGCTCTTATATGTCATGGTGATTAACACTTGTATGTTTGTAAAACTAGATGGCGTACAGAGAACACCCTGCTTATAGACATCGCGGGTGTGCGAACTGATCAGGGTCTTCAATGATCGCCAAGTCCCGCGGGTCGATCGATATTCGTGTGGCATGAATATGTTTATGTTGATTGACGGAATAGTATTGGTTAACCAATATCGTGTTAGCTATATCTACCCTACTGAGAATTATATTTTCATTCATACATATGTTGAAAGAAATGAAAAATAACGAATGTTATAATAGTAGACTCAAGTAGACAATAATGTCAAATAATTTCCTGGGACTTTAAAGGTCAAACGAGCAATCAAAACCGCTGCTGCTCTATTTAATTGATCCGATGGATTTTATCACTGTTTTACCTTTCATAACATTTAAATACTCTTTAAGTTTCAAATGAATTGAACTAATTGCTCTGACAATGGACGCATGAAGTTAGTATGAATCCAGGGATTTCTAGAATTCCAATATGAATCGAGGGAATTTCTTGGTTGAGACACTACTGTGGATAAAAATAAAATGTGTATTACACATCAATGTTAGCCTGGTCCTGACCCTCGAACTGTCGTTGCATTTGTATTATGTCCAATTAGTGTCATTAATTTGTCAAATGTGTGTCATTGTATTCCCAAAAGTTATTTTCATAAGAAAAAGAAGATATTTTCATGTGAGAAGGTCAGGATCAGGTCAATTTCGTCAAACTATACCTCCGTGATAATAATAATCCATTTCCAGTCTTCGTGTGGGAGATTAGCGCTCTATCTATTCCTATGTTTTAAACACATTTCCAACCAATTCTTAGAATAAATCCATTTTCACCATCCGTAAATCTACACTTTGCAATTAACATGTAATTGTATGTTTGTTAACATTTTTTTTTCTCAAAAGCTGTTAAACACTTGTCCAACCATTCTTATAGTGAATCCTATTTCACCCTGGTATTTTTATTGCTTGTTTAAGCGGGTATTACTTCCAATGCTAACAGTTCACATATCATCACCCTTGTTCGATGTTTATCAGTTCTATTAATTCCTATTTGCTGGGTTGTGTGTTACTCTGGCCTAGTTACAGTTACTAAATACGCTCAGTTATCCCATCTGATTATAGATCACAACGTGGGTACATTAATGTGCCGTCCCGCGAGAAAAACCAACATTATGGCATCTGCGTAATGTATCGACCCAGATCAGCCTGCGCTGTCCGCGCATCCTGATCCGGGCCGACACATTCCGTCTCCGAGGTATAGAGGTATAGAGAAACGATTCCTGAAACAGAAAATCCACAAAAGGCGAAAAGGGTGTCCGGGTTGGTCTGCACGGCATGTTAAGGCTGATCCGGGTCGATACTTTACGCAGAGACCATAATGTTGGTTTTCTCGCGAGAAGGATTATTTAATAACGTTCCCTCGTACAGACGGCATTCAAAATGTCTGAAGCAGATAACTTTCTAGAGTATTGTGAAAAAAGGAGTAGTTGATTTACAAGTCAACTTTCTGAACTGTGTGCTTAACTCTTTATCGTAATTCATACGTTCAAATAACCATATCTTATTTTTGTCACCGCGAATCTTTTTGAAATAAGTTAACCTATATTTTAAATACAGAAAATCTTATCCCTTTTCCTTATACGACAATTATGCAGCAGACGACTTTGAACATATTTTGTCAAAAAATAGTAAAACTGAATGGATAACTTTCGATTAAAAGTGGAAAACATTATAGCAGAAGGAGAAATTGCTCCTTTTCAACAATTTCTTCTTTTGTCACTATGTTTTCAAAAAGCCGTCTGCTGCAGAGGCGTCATATAGCGTATATATGAGGGAAATGATTAAGGAGACGACCTTGAAAACATATAGGCCAACCTATGGGTAATCTCTATAAATTAAGTAAGATTATAGTTAATTAGGAGCAAACTTTCCTTTTACCTCAATGTTTTCTAATGCCTAAAGCAGTGTGACAAAAAGAGAAAGTGCTCATCAGGAGCAACATCTGCTTTTGTGATAATTGTCTCGAATGTCGTCTGCTGTAAATTGGTTAAATGCGTCTGCATGTGGGTAAATCCAATAAACAAATGCTACAGTACACACACCCTGTCACAGTAAATATATTTATTTCTGAAATTATCAAGATAGTATAACGCTAAATCAGTAACTTTAATTATTTTATATATCAAGTATTTTCCTTATAATCGAATTTATTACGATATAACACATTCTGTCCTTATATATTTTCCAAAACGTAGACTATTTAAAGATATTGCAATAGGTTGTCTCGAAGTTGCAATCCTTAGGATATAGCTAATTAAATAAAATCGTGTTTTCCCGTATATTGATAATTCAACGTTATCCAGTTATAACACCTTTTGTCTTAGCTATTTTCAAATCCGACGACTGAATATATCACTGTTTGTAATCTCGAAGTAACCGACTTAATACAAAATATAATTGAGCCGTCCCGCGAGAAAACCAACATTATGGACTCTGCTTAAAGTATCGACCCGGATCATCCTAAGCATGCCACGCAGGCTAACCCGGACAAACCTCCTGTGGATTTCTTTGTTTCGGGAATCATTACTCTATATATCTATCACCCGGAGACGGAATGTGTCGGTCCGGATTGGTCTGCGTGGACAGCACAGACTGATCTGGGTCGATACTGTTGGATTTCTCGTTGGACGACTCGTATATTACACAGTAATTATTTCCGTAATCCAAGTTTTCCCAATTATTGAAGCGTTTCTTTTCCTTAGAATAAAGCAGACGAATTAAAAAGTATCACATTAGGTAATATGTACATGTATTAAACTGTACACTGTCAATACTACAGTAAATCAATTATTTCCAAATATAAAGTTTCCCCAATAATTGAAGCGTTTCTTTTCCTTAGAATAAAGCAGACGAATTAAAAATTATCACATTAGGTAATATGTACATGTATTAAACTGTACACTGTCAATACTACGGTAAATCAGTTATTTCCAAATATCCAGATTAAACACTTTGTCCCTATGATATTCTTTAAGCAGACGACATCAGGTAATAATTATGCAATAACCAAACGTTACACGCCAGACAGATATAACATTTATTTCCGTTTATACCAATTGTTCCCAAATGTCGAGATATGTCACTTCTTTCCTAAAGATAATTTCTAAGCAGACGATTTAAAAATAAAATTATCACAATAATTGACCTCGAAATTACACACTTCAACACTGATAATTGATATGTCAGTAATAAATTCCTAGTGTAAAGTGATAGTTATTATCGAAATATACTGCGATTTAGACCTTTCCCTCATATATGCGCAGCAGACGGCTTTTTGAACACACTAGTGACAAAAGAATAAATTGCTCAAAACGAGCAATTTCTTCTTTTGCCACAATGTTTTCCACTTTTAGTCATAGGTTATTTATTAAATTATAGAGACTTTCTACTTTTTGACAAAATATTTTCAAAGTCGTCTGCTGCAGAATAGTCGTATGAGGGAAAAATTTAACACGTTTTGCCTTTGATATGTTTTGTGCAGACGACATGACAATAATCACAACAGGTAAAACGCGAGTAACAACTTTTACACTACAGATGTTACAGTACATGCACGTCCATTTATTTTCATATTTCAGTTATTCCCAAGCATCGAGATATAAAACTTCTTTTCTTAGCTATTTTCTAAGCAGACAACTTGAAACTTATCACACTATGCAAGTAACACATTTTACACTCAGATATTACAGTTTATCCATTTATTTTCCTATATTAATTGTTCCCTTCGAGGAAGAAAATGATTATCCGTTTTTCTAACCGAGTCGCATATCCTTTATATTGGAATTTTATTACACGACTATCCGGCGGTAAATATTATTTGAACTAATATCACGAACTTCCATGCATTGTCCGTCTAGTCTATACGTCGTTTACCTGGTACGGTATTGTTAGTGTTGTAGTTTAATATGTTATTTAAGTATTGTTAAAATGATATTACAAATAAAAAGCAAATGGACTTTCATGAAATGAAATACAAGAGACTGTCATACGTAAAGAATGTAAAACATCAAAATCTGATCCATATCACAAGTATGTACAATAAAGAATCGGATGCTAATTTCGTCTTAAATATAAGAAAAAGTGAAGAAATTTGACCATCGAAGGATAACATATGGACAAACGCACGTGTAGCGTAGTTTTAGAAATTAAATGACGTCTCCTTCAGAATCGGAGGGAGACTAATTAGCAGCCGATTATTTTAATGCATAAATATATATTGACAATATTAATGTCCTAAGCATATTTACAAAGAACAACAAAAAGGTTTACTTATCGTATGCTTTGAATATGTCAGAAAGAGGACGTATCATCTTGAAAGAAAGAAGTACGTTTATACTTTTTTTAAAACAGAGTTGAAAACAACCTTGGAAAAGGAGGAATTGCTCTTTCAACCTCATTTTTTTTTACCAACACTGCCTTCAAAAGTTAACTGCTGTAAATGACTGTAAAATTCAACGCACGGCTTATCCGGCAGTTAATATAGTCCGGCGTCAACTCGTGTATTGGTCAGTATATTAATCGTTTACCTGATGCAAACACATCTTTAATTGCTAATTTTAAACCTACAATTTTGTCATATATTCAACCGTTGACATTGAGAATGCAAACCCCTATGTTGGTCCCCTTAGTCTGGCGTTTATCGTATACTATACAAGTAGGTGATTTTCTGACTTAAACACCAAACTTGTCGGCTAGGTTGTTTCCCCTGCATAGTAAGGTTACCTCCCCTGATTATGCATGTATCGTATGTTCAACGAGGATATAGTTCATACCCCATACCTAGTCTGGAGTACCTTCCCCTTATTACTATGTAAAATGTAATTATTAGTACGACGGGAACCAGACTAACCCCATACCCAGCAAACCTTTGCTTGAGCGGTGCTCTATGAGAATCAAACATAACGTAATTATCAAACATGTGGAAAAAACCACCTGCCTGCGGATCGAAAAGGATTCTGCTTAACAGCAGTTATTGGGAAAAGTAGTAAACGAGTCATATCTCAATTGTTACCATTTTATTTAAATAATCCTTGAATAAATACAACTACATCTTGTAGTAAATCCTTGTCCACTTTAATAAATGCTCATTTTGAACCATCTACAGAAGACATCGTTTGAAAACATTGTGACAAAAGGAGACATTTCTCTCCTTTTGCCACAATGTTATCAACTCTTATCAATAATTGTACTTTTATTTATAAAGATTTTCCAGCTTTTGACTTAAAGTTTACAAAAGTGTGTGCTGATGATTCAATATACGTGGAAATGGTTAATCGATTTAATTGTACTAAATATGAATTAGTTTTCGCTAATGTTTTCCCTTCAAATCTAATATGTGTGTTGTTTATTTCTCCGTGTGTATTTGAGTTGTTTCTATTTATTATTTACGCAAGCTTAAATAAACATAAATCATAATCAGGCAGCAAAACAGATTAGACAGTACTATACTTAAAACGTACACACCGACACAAACCTGAAAGGATCTCATTTTATGCCATTCAATCAAATGAGGTTTGACACATGGACTAAAGTACATTAAGGAGTAAAAACGTCTGTCTGTTCTGTAAATTGGATAGTTTCTGTTCTATGACTTCCAATTGGTTTGTACAAATGGAGATTGTCATTTTTTGATGGATAGGCATTTGTTTTCAATAAATGCACAAGAATGCCGCAGTAAGTTTAAGGAAGAACTGTATATACAATGGTATTGCACTGAGCTAGTATGTTATAAACGATCAACGTAGAGCTGTCAGAAATATTTAAATAAATTGCGATGTAGATCGATCGCAACATCGACAGAAAATAATGTTGTACCTGTGTAGAATAAAGCATGTTTTACCCAGGTATACATCTCGGTTAAAGAGTCCCGGACGTGAACTAAGCTACACGTGCTCATGTTGAGTCTTTGTGATCGCCTTTTGTCGGTCGTCCGTCGTCCGTCAATCGTCAACAATTCGTTTGTTAACACTCTAGAAACAACTGTTATCATCCAATCTTTATGAAACTTATTCAGTATGTTTATCTTGCTGATTTCTAGTCCAAATTCGAGTATTGGTCATGTCAGACAACAACTAGTTCACAAGGTCATATTAAAAAATATATTGTTAACACTCTAGAGGGCAAAGGTTTGTCTTGAGCATGTTGAAACTTTGTCACAATAAATCTCTTTATGATATCTAGGCTAGGTTCAGTATAGATCTTGTCCAGTCAAAAATTAGTTCCTTAGACAAAATTTGAGAACTATCTTGTTAACTGTTTAGGGACTGCTTTGTTTGCTTCAGCAGCTTGCACATTTGTCAGAATAATTGTTTTTAAGATATCTAGGCCAGGTTCGGATCATGTCGAGGATCCGCTGTGGTCGAGTGGTTAGCGTCGGGGATTTCGAAACAGGGTGTCCCTGGTTCGATCCCTAGTCGCGGCAATT
>JAUELF010240012.1:0-22249 GCA_031471495.1 Clinocardium nuttallii
CATGTGTTGTAACCCCGCACCCCCACCCCCTACACCCCCCCTCCCCCCTCAACACACACACACACGCATACGTGCTCACACAAACCAACTACATGTTACGTAACACCTGAAAATGACTGCCGTGCATTCAAGAGGTGGTAATAGAGGAAAGATAAACGCATTCTAAGATAGAAATTGACAAACAGAAACATATCTTGGGATCCAAAACGTATGAATTATGACTTTGAAATTGCACATGTGTCACGTGATCCGGGATGTAGATACAATTTAAACTAAAGATTGTATCGTGTTTACAAGGCGTATTATAGGAATTTCGACAAATTTCAAGGGCCATAATCCAGTCTTACATAGGCGGATGTGGCTGGTTGGCAAACGGAACCGAGCTGTTATAGATATCTAACAACTGTATAAGTTTGATTGAGAAACAATCAAAACTAAAGCCTGTACCATGTTAACAGGCTCTATTAAAGCAATTTTGACAATTTCAAGGACCATGATCCAGTCCTGCATGGGCGGATCTGGCTGCTTTGTAAAAGGTACCGAGCTCTCATATATATATAACTACTGTACAAATTTGATTGAGATACAATCAAAAGTAAAGACTGTATCGTGTTAACAAGCTCTATTATAGCAATTTTGACATTTCAAGGGCCATAATCTAGTCTTGCATGGGCGGATCTGGTGGTTTGAAAAAGGAACCGAGGTTTTATGTATATCTAACTACTCTATAAGTTTGATTGAGATACAATCAAAACTAAAGACTGTATCGTGTTAAGAAGCCATTGTTTACGGACGGACGCACGCACGCACACACGAGCGCACGTACGCACGCACGATGAACAAAAGGCCATGGCCTAAGACCTTTTGACCTTTGGTCAGTAGAGCTAAAAATCAATACGTCATGTCGTCTAGCAATTTCCGGTAATGAAGCAAACAATCCGATGGCGTTTTTCTTGAATCGGTTGTTATATCAAAACATTGGAAATGTTATCTTTTTTAGCTGTGCCATTATAAAAACGACTCTATTTGGTTCAAATGAATACGACCTCATGAATTATTTACCGTTTTTTGACGTTTTTGTGAACAGTGCGATTATAAATCAGACTGCAAACATGAGGCGTATTCTCTGATCACATTTCCTACACTTGATTTCTCGCAGGACAGCCTGCATTCATACTATTCTTTGTTTACATATACAACATATTTGCTGCAGGTGAATTCATGTGAATACACCCTTGCATGTCACTAGCTTTGAATGAATACAATGTTTAAGAGATATGATAAATGGTGGGCAGTTTCTCTTTTGTTCTCAATGCTTCCATTTGCATTTGGGAAACGGAAGGGGAGGCAATATTAAGCGGTTTTAAGTTACAATGGTTTCAAATGTAAAACGGTTCAAACGCTATAAAGACCTATTCTGATAGACGTGACTATTGTTAACTAAGATAACGTGAAATTCGAAAACTCAATCGTAAATAATGGCAAAGAAACAAGATATCTTTAGACCCTTTTTTATTTCATTAACAGGTACCAGGACGCATTTGATTCAGAACATTACGAAACGTGACATATTTACTGATTTAGTCGTTTCATAAATTATAACATAGTTAATACGTTAATATGAGAATCCCCAAATGGTGGCTAAATACATTGTATTCTTTCTCGAATAATACATGTTTTGGGAAAGTTTCACCCAGGAATATTTTACCAGCTTTCCTATGTCGGACAGAACAAGAAGCGTAATCACTCACTGAGAGAACTCCGACTTCAGACAGTTATAAAGCAATAGACAGTTCCAATCAGAACTTGAATCTTATTTCAAATGTGAACATAATGGTTCTTCAGAAGCTTCTAGGACAATAGAAGATTAACCATCGATTTGACCAGGCTGCTCATTATATAATAGGTTATTGACCCTGTACTGTGAAATAATCGTTGGAACGAGTTCTTGTGTTGACGTTGCTACTTTCGCAAAAGAACGAGGTCCAACGATAATTTCACAGTAAAGGGTCAATAACCTTTGTATTGCATACTTTCATATTGGTAACTATTTGGTTTACGCTGTGAAGTATTTATTTTATCTAGAGTGGATCAATCAGACAACCGGTTATACATAGCCAGTAGGAAATGCCAGACAACATTGTTGGCATTCGACAGATACTTCCATGGGGACCGTCTATTAGTCAAGCTAAGGACGCTAACATCTATGACTTAGAAGGCTTGACTCGGCAGATCACGGTAGTTAGCATCCAGTGGAACCTAACGGTGGTGTTATGATCTACTGCGATGCAGAACCCTATGGTCAATTTGTTCTGAGGCCGACAGAAAGTGTGGGTTTGCTGTTGGTTTACACCCGGTAAACCCGAAAAAGATCGACGATTAAAGAAGTATGTAACCTAGAGAAGAAGCTTCACCTGCATTGTTTTGTTGGGGATCTACAGCAGGCTATGGAATGAAGAGATCCTTTCCAATATTGATATTTCGGCTGCATGTAAAACATTGAAACTATTGAGAAGACTCATCGGGAGGTTCTAAAACAAATCCCGCTTGATACGCTTCTTCTAGAGACTGATACGACATGCTTGCCCATGCTGAATGGATTAAAGACACGATCCTCAGCATACCATACTATAAGCGAGTACAGGTATTGCTGCCTTTATAATTGCTTAGACATTCGATATGCTGTGGAGAAAGATGATAGATCTTACTACTTATATCATTTATATTCTAGTTACAGGAGGGGGTTCATTCACAATTGCTTGTTGACGTGCGTATACATTACGAGGAACGGTTTGCTTTTAAAACGCGTGTTTTCTTTTGTTTTTCGAAATATGTATGTGTATTACGAACATAAGGTCTGTCGGGCGACACGTCAATCGACTTTGTCAAAACATTTGTGTGTGTTTTACACATTGTTCCAGAGCATTGTTGGATAACATCGGGAATTCTTCCCAAGTAAAGCCAATCATATTAATTATTTAATATTTGATGAATTGTGACGTTGTAACAACTTTAACAACGACTCCTGTTCAATGTTTTTATAACAGCTGTAAAATGAGTACTTTTCGTGATCTTCAGAAACGATTACGATCTAGAACTGAATATAAAATAAAAAAATGCGTTTTTTTTTAAGTGCTTAATGTGTTCAGAAGAAATATATATTTCAGCTGTGCTTACGAAACTCTTATATGTGTACATGCGGTAACATACTAGACTTCAAACACAAGGAGGAATCTCCTATCATAATTTCTACATTGATTTTCTCTAAACACAGCCCGTATGTCAATCTGTAGTGTAGAATTAGAGCCACCAACCTCGATGGTCGGGAGTCGCAGGTTCGATTCCTGGTCGGGTCATACCCCATGTTTTGAAACTGGTATTAATGTGTTTTCCTAATTGGCGTTCATGATTATGTGGTAAGCCTCGGTGTCGGAGGTCGCGCACTCGATCCCTGGTCGGGTCATACCATAGATTTGGAAAATGGTAATAAATAATTATGTATTTCCCTCATTGTCGCTCAGGCTTATATTGGTAGCATTTCCAATGAATCGCTGGTGTCAATATAAATGTACCAGTTGTAATTAGCAACTTACACAGTATACGTCGTGATATAACTGACATATTGTTGAAAGCGCTCTTAAACACCATACAACAAAAATCAAATTTGAAATAATTTTAATTGAATTTATTTGATTTTTCGAAGCACACATTCTGCCTAGGTATTGGCTAACTTGCCAGATATATGTTCTAACCCATAAATGGAAGCATTCGTATTGAAACTCCGTACAAATGTGGAATATAATGGGAGACTAGAAAACCAATTCGAATAAAGGAAACAATTCTTATTACCGAGCAATATATATTTCGGCTGGTAACTGCACCTTCGATGGTGTTTACTTTCTTGTACTATCATGTTTCAATTATATAATCTGTATGTCTAAACATGGAAGGTGTTTACTTTCTTTTACTATCATGTTTCAATTATATAATCTGTATGTCTAAACCTGGGAGGTGTTTACTTTCTTTTACTATCATGTTTCAATTATATAATCTGTATGCCTAAACCTGCTTATTTGTTGAGAAGAACTGCCTGCTTTTTTCGATAAAATACGATTAGACTGTAGATCTAAATAATAAATATTTATTAAAGAAAACAGATTTAATTTTTAGAAAAAAAAGTTAATATGAGACGCCTTCAGATAGTTGGGATATCAATGCCTCTGCGTATAGTGATCCTTAGAAATACATATCTATTATAATCTCGTTAATCATCGTTCCATTCTACTGTGTTTATAGGATGTATTTATCATAAACTCCTCTTATGTAAATATTCATTCGTTTAGTAATGTGAATAAAGTATTTCTATGCACAAAACTCATGTGCGTTCTTTCATTCCCATTTATCTCACAATAATTTATATTAGAAACCAATATTTTTTTAAATACTGAATTATCTTTGTTATTGTATATGTATGCATATATAAAACTGTCAATATGTACAGTTAAGAACATCATGAAATTGACAATCTGAGCGGAACGTTATTGGATAGTGAGCGTGACTGGAACAGAGTCGGAACGCTTTATGAGAGGAACGGAATTTTGCGCTCTGAACGAAACAATCATAATGAACGAAAAATCCAATCACATGAATGCCTTGCTCAATCTGAGCGGAACGGTAAAAAAAAGCAATCATAATGTTACGAATAAGTGTACGCTTAATGAGCGAAATCGAACGTGAGCGGGGCGGAACGGATTTGACCGGAGCGGAGTTTGACCGGTACATTCGTTAATTTCAAGGTGTTCTTAACTGTACAAGTCACAATAAACAAGAGGCCCAAGAGGGCCAGTATCGCTCCACAGCCAAAACTCCCTAAAGCCCTGCCTCCTGGTGGCCATTATTTTCAATTTAAGAATCAATATGGCTTGATGGAATCTGAGAGACGGTCACCTAAAGTAGATTTCTACAAAATCATTTGAAAATCGGCATGACACTTTCTGGGGGGGTGATTATTTAAGTTTTCACTTTGGCCATTTAAGGCAAAATAGCCCCACCCTCTGGCATCCATGTTTTTTTTAATAATCAACATGGCTTGAAGGAATCTGGTAGAGGGTCATTTTTTTTTGAAAATCAGCTGAACAATTTTCGAGGAGAAGATATAAATCGGCCAGTAACTTTCAGAGAAGAATATTTTTTAAGTTTTCACTATAGCCATATTCCCGCCCTCTGGCAGCCATGTTTTTTGACCAATCAAAAATTCTTGAAGGAATCTGGTAGAGGGTCACCCAAGGTTCATTTCTACAAAATTATCTGAAAATCAGCCCAACACGTTCGGAGAAGATTCATTTTTAAGTTTTCACTACTTTTCTCTTTTGGTTGCCATGGAAAACAGAATTTTGAATGGAACAAAAATATTTGAAGGAATTTAGTAGAGGACATTGAGAGGATGCTACCTACAAACTTCAACCAAATTGGCCAAGTGGTTAGGGAGAAGAAGTCGTTTAAAGGAACAAGTTAACGCACAGACGCACGCACGCACGCACGCACGCACGTACGACGGAAAATTCGCCATGACATTAGCTCGACTGGCTTCCAGCCAGTGAAGCTAAAAATGATTTACCTACTTTCTGACTTAAAGTGTAGACTCCGACAAGACAGTGCACCCATAGAGGTTATGTCTCAATAGGTGAGTGACTATGTTTCGATAGCCTTTTCGTTATGCCTGGAGAGCCTAGTGATTATGTCTCGATAGCCTAGTGGTTATGTCTTGATAGTCTAGTGGTTATGTCTCGATATCCTAGTGGTTATGTATTGATAGCCTAGTGGTTATGTAGTGATAGTCTAGTAGTTATGCCTGGATAGCCTAGTGGTTATGTCTCGATAGCCTAGTGGTTATGTCTCGATAGCCTATTGGGTATGTCTTGATAGTCTAGTAGTTATGTCTCTATAGTCTGGGGGTTATATCTCTATAGTATAGTGGTTCTGCCTCTATAGTCTAGTGGTTCTGTCTCAATAGTATAGTGGTTATGTCTCTATAATATAGTGGTTCTGTCTCTATAGTCTAGTGGTTATGTCTCTATAATAAAGTGGTTCTGTCTCTATAATCTAGGGATTATATCTATATAATATAGTGGTTCTGTCTCAATAGTATAGTGGTTATGTCTCTATAATATAGTGGTTCTGTCCCTATAGTCTAGTGGTTATGTCTCTATAATATAGTGGTTCTGTCTCTATAATCTAGGGGTTATATCTCTATAATATAGTGGTTATGTCTCGATAGCCTAGTGGGTATGTCTTGATAGCCTAGTGGTTATGTCTCGATAGCCTAGTGGGTATGTCTTGATAGCCTAGTGGTTACATCTCTATAATATAGTGTTTCTGTCTCTATAGTCTAGTGGTTATGTCTCGTTACTCTAGTGGTTATGTCTCTATAGTATAGTTGTTATTGTGTCTCGTTTGTCTATTGGTTATGTCTCGATAGCCTAGTGGGTATGTCTTGATAGCCTAGCGGTTATGTCTCTATAGTCTAGGGGTATATCTATTTAGTATAGTGGTTATGTCTCTATATTCTACCGATTATATCTCTATAATATAGTGGTTCTGTCTTTATAGTCTAGTGGTTATGTCTCGTTACTCTAGTGGCTATGTCTCTATAGTATAGTGGTTATTATGTCTCGTTTGTCTAGTGGTTATGTCTCGTTAGTCTAGTGGTAATGTCTCTATAGCCTATTGGTTATGTATGTATCATTTTAATTGAAGTTGATTGTACTCAGTAAATGGACATATGTGGTTCGAACCCTTCCAGCTCAAACTAAACATATTCATTTAAGTAAATCGTTCTCAATAAATGGACAAGCCCTTCCTTGTCCGTTCAAATCACATAACACAATAAAACAACAAATCGTTTAACTTGGTAACGAGTCCGAGCCATTCCAGGTCAATATCTATTCATATATACTTATTTAATGAATAATCAATAATAAAGCAACGAAGCATTCAACTTGATAGCTTGAACATGGGTTTGCAATTATTGGACTCCTGTGATCCGAGCCCTTCCGGCTCCTTATATATTCATATGTACTAATTAAATGGACACCTATGGTTCAAGACCGTGTGGCTTCATATAAATCTTCTAAAATATTAAAGAAACATAATATTCAACTTGGTAACGATAGCAATATGAACTCAATTATTGGACTCTTGAAATTCGAGCCCTTCTCTAATCATATTTACTCATTAAATGGACACATTTGGTCAGAGCCCTTCCTGCTCCTTCTAATTCTCATAAAAGGCAATAAAACAACAAAACAATGAACACTATCTGTTAGCCCATTCGGCTCAATATATTTCTTCATTTATCTTAAATTACTCGATAAATAATACGCCTGAGGGTCCGAGCCCTTCCGGCAACACATATATTCATTCTCTTTTTGCCCGTACGGCTCAACATATATATTCATTTATCTTAAATGACTCGATAAATAATACACCAGCGGTTCGAGCCCTTCCGGCTCCACATATATTAATTCTTCTTTAGCCCCTCCGGCTCAATATATAATTATTTATCTTAAATTACTTGATAAATAAAACACCTGTGGTCCGAGCCCTTAAGACTCTATATATATCTCCTAAAAAGCAACAACACAAATGAACATATGTGGTGCGAGCCCTTCCGGCTCCACATATATTCATTCTTGCTTAGCCCGTCCGGCTCGATATATAATAATTTATCTTTAATTACCTGTTAAATAGTACACCTGTGGACCGAGCGGTTCAGACTCCAAATATATCTCCTAAACAGCAATAAAGCAACAACACAACTGAATACCTGTGTTCCGAGCCGTTCTCACTCAATCTAAACCTCATAAAAAGCAATAAAGCAACAACACAATGGACACCTGTGGTCCAAGCCCTTGCGGCTCCAGATATATTTATTTTATTTGTGTTTGTACTCAATGAATGAAAACCTGTGGTCCGAGACCTTCATATCCATATATATCTCATACAAAGCAATAAAGCAAAAACATAAACGGACACCTGTGTATAAATAAGTAATTTGTTAAAGAAATAAAATAATACCAGACTACATTCCTCAATGAAGTTCGAACCAGTCGTCCTAACCTCTACACCGTGTACGCCTTTTACTCTTCTAATTTAATAACGGTCTGCAACGTTGGACGTTTACTCATCGAATGGCCATCAACCGTGTGTACAATACACAACACATACTTCGCACGAGCTTACTTTTCCCGCCAACATGCAATCCCTACTTTACATATGTGTATATACACTACCGTCGATATAATATAAAACATGTATTATTTAAGCAGAAATATAATGTATTCAGCAACCGTTTAGGGATTTTCATATCGAACTATTGAGTTATAATTTATGAAACGACTATATCAGTTAATATGTCATGTTTGGTAATATTCTGAATCAAATGCGTCCTGGTACGTAATCATTTTCACAAATACCTGTTTACAACTGTAAAATGAGCCAAAGAAAAAAGGGTCTAAAGATATCATGCTTTTTGCGATTTTTTACGAACCAGGAGGATTTGAGTTTGCGAATTTCACGTTATCCTAGTGAACAAAAGTCACGTCTATCAGATTAGGTATGTATCGTGTTTTAACTTATTTACTGTATATCGACAGTTAAAAGCTGTCATTTTGTTCTGTAAGTTTTAAGATGGAGACAGTTATACAATTGTAGGCATATATTTAGAAAATATATAGTTTTTATCTTATGCATATGGATAACCACGTACATTTGAAACTAGAGACCCGCGGCACATGATATAATTTCCTTTCAAGACGGATCAATTGTAACTGAAAAATCGCTTCATATTGCTGCACAAGTAAATGTGCAGGTGCATGTGCATGTATGGGAAGCCGTCCCTTTTTTCTAAAGTCATTACATGGGTACAGGGAAACGTGTCGCTTCCCTCATGTATACGCATTCGGACGCATTTGCAGCCGACCTATTTTGAAATTATCTCGACAACAATGACTCATAGTCAGCTTCTTATGAGCGTTTGCTCATTTGATCTCAACGTTTCAATTATATTTAATAATTAAATTTTCATTCAGTTATTCCATGTTTTGCCTAAATCTTATTTAATTCGGCTGATAATTATTGCTGTATATTCAAAGGTTTGAAATAGGACATGGTCTTTTAATTAAAAGAGATATGGTAAATATTGCTGTATATTCAAAGGTTTAAATATCTTATTAAATGATAAGGACATGATCTTTTAATTAAAACAGATTTGGTGAATAACATAAATACTTACTCGGATCTTTTCATATTGAATTAGGAAAATACGGTAACTTCGTGAATGTCCGTATAAGTGAACGGCTGACCTGCGTCATAATTTACTTAATAATAAATTTGATGTGTTTTTTTATACAAACAAACGCAATAAAAGTAGTCAATGCTGTGAACAGAGTAAATACTCTTTTTATTGAAAGATCAGTGATACAATACGCATTTTTTTTTATAAATTTGATGTTTAACCTGTTAAGGTAGACGCTGTATGTTTGTCTTTATGTCTTAGATCTTTGGCAATGAAAGACAGAAACCCATTTCTTTTGATAAAATCTATTTTTAGCATAGTGAAGCAAACGCAATAGCATACGATTGGAATGGAGACTGGAAGCCGTTTTCTTTATGTTTAGTAGTTGATAAAGCTAATGTTGTTGGTACAATACATTTAAATACATAGTTCATAAAGATATATATAAACTCATATGCAGGGTCTTCTTTCTGTCTAGAGTAGCTTCAACAGACTGAATATATCAGCACACATTTAAAAGGTTCTCCCTATATCACTTTTAAAAAAGAAGATATATCGAGAACAGTTTTCATTATTATATAACGCAGATTTTATGTCATAGTACATGTCGCGGTGAATCAGCATATGTATTCAACAACTGGAAAACTGTATGTATCTTAAAATAATACACACTTAACTATTTCATACAATTATGTGAATACATATGCGACCTGCGCGAAGGGTAAGTTTTAATTTGAACCGATGACTTCATTTTACCTAATGTATTCAATGTGGTTAAACCTTAGCTTTGTTTAAATCGCTCTGAAACTTTTATTTTGTTTGGTTTATTACTTGAAAAAGTATCAAATAAATGCTTTTACAACATCGGTACTAGTTATTTATCTGTAGAGTTAAAACAGGTTGGGTTATAGAATTGTGCTTGTTTATTGTTGAAGAACTGTTAACTGTTTTAAACAGTAAGTGTTCACGCATTAATACTCTCAGAGGGTATATAGGTAAATCGACTGAGGTGAAACTGTTAGAACATATTTTAACAATCACTTAAGCATCTTTAGGTTATATTAATACTTCATATAGATCATATTCAATTCAGAAAAAAACATTGTTTAATCCTAATATTCAACTTGGGTTTGCGAGCGTAACTTTTTTATGAATAAAATGCTTAGGGTGATCTCTCCTCTTGTCACAATGCTTTCATCTGTATTCACTAATAAATCTTACATTCGTTGAAATTGTGTGTTGAGTTGTGTTCAATGCCGTCTGCTGCAGAGTTGTTGTGTCTGTGAAAGGGGGTTAACATATATAGCTCCCTGTCACAAATATTCATTGATCATATCCATCAACCAGACGCGTATCAGAATGTGAACTGGGTGTTGTTCAAGCAATCAGTATAATCTATACCTATATATATAGGTGCTACATATTTACGAAAAAAACAGTATATTGTTTAAAAACTAAAGTTATTCATCATACTTAGGCCATCAATATCTATTTAAAAAAATGATTGATTAGACGATAAGAATGTAAAATACGTGTCATTTCCATGACAAATGTATATTTGGAATGCATATTTCTCTAAATTGATATACATACAATATGTTATAGGTACGACAGGTATACAACACTTTTATACGGCTAAATATATGGCTAACTATTAATTTAGTAAACATGTAAATATATCGACATATATATATAGAATACAACTTTAAGAAAGATTACATTGTCGTTGTACCATGGCGAGTCTTGTAATGGTTGTGTCTATCGTAACAGACGCAGTTGTGTAAGCGCTTTACTGCAAATGACGTAAATCCAAATAACCTTGATTGAGACTTCATTAAAGAGTGATACAGACAGAAGTTTTCGTGTACATTTCAATTTATCTTTAATCTTTTTGTACACAAGTTCGTTCACACGTAAATATTAAAGCCCTTTTATGACTTTAAGTGTAGGTTAAGAATTTGTAAAAGAAAAGACGACAATAATTTGCAATATTTGTTTATACATACGTCACGACACGGCCGCATTTTAAACATATCCAAAATAACGGTCCCATGGATTTATTTCAGATTCATTTCAGAAAGGTTCATGTTATATTGGAAAAAAAATCTCACACCTGTTATTCATGTTTTTTTTTCGTATAATTATATGACATGCTGAAAATATGAGACCGATGACTTTGAAAACATATGGGTAAACATGTGGAACATCTTTATATAGGAAAACAATAAACTAATCAATTAAAATGTTAAAACATATTGTTGCAACTTTAGAAATTGTATATGCTGAGCAGTTTTTCCTTTTGTCATTATATTTTCGAAAGTCGTCTGTATATTGGAGAGGAAATATAAATGATAAAATGTTAAAACTACAATCGACCAGGAAGTCTTACTGAAGCGTGTTGTATTGTCGTATTGTTTTCAATTCAGAGTAATACAGACACATCTGTGCACGATGTTTCGCTTGATAGTATAGGATGAAGGCATAGATAGTAAGGTTTAAACAGAGTATAATCATACTCTGGGACTGTGTCGTGATATTCAAGATATAGATTAAGAGTTGAATACTATCAGTATTGCATTCTTACGAGAAGAAACTACCGAGGTATATTCTACAACATGGATAAATATTTTGTTTGTGTCTTACTGTGTATTGTTAAAAGACTTTCGGTGAATGGTAAGTAACATTGCATACGTTGTCTATGGTTCTTCTTTTTTCAATTTTGTCATACAAAGGAAAGGTTTGTTTTAAACGAAAATAAATTACTTTGGTTAGGACGACGTTTCTTTATGGAACTATTTACGCATTTTGACACATCTACAGAAGACCAATTTTGAATACATTATGGCAAATGAGAAACGGCTAATACTGAGCAATTTCGCCTTTTGGAACTGCGTTTTCAACTTAATTCGATTACTAAACTTTCTTTAATATAATTTGTCACAATGTTTTTGTTTAAATGACTTCTAGTTCGTCTGCTACATATTTGCTGTATACGGTAAAGTGTTAAATATACACTGACGGACTTTGAAAACTTATCAGTTGGGTTTTTGCTTTTTTTATAGAGAAGACCATATTCCATTTTTAAAAAAATGGGCATACTGAAGAACACATGTGTCTATAATTCTCAGTTAAAAACAGTGTTACTGTCACTGCCTATATTGTTGAGTTTAGTCGAACCCGCTAGTCAACATGGTAACCCGCATTCACAAAAATCACAACCGACATGTTTTATGCGCATAGTCCCAATCTCCGTCTTGGCCTTGTCTACAGTATTTTGTTGAGTGAAATTAGTGTTGCTAAAATCACAATTGCGCAATATGTGCACGTATAACCTCGAGAAATGTGTATGATCGTCGTGCAGGAGGGACATGATCTTAAACAATCCCATTGAGATCATGCCATGTGTTCCATAGTAAACACAACGTAACCGACAAATGCACGCTTTTCTGACGAAACCTATATAGGTTTTGCGTTTTGAGTTTTGTGTTTTGTGACTATGAAACACAGGGCAGCCGTGTGTTCCTTTAATAGTAAATACAACGTTAAAACGTTTACGCTATGTATATCAAACGGAACGAAACCTTCATGTTTTATGAATGAAACCCGGTAGAACAAGGTTTAGTTAACAGACAACTGCACGCTTTTTTGAGTTGTGTAACTATGGAACACAGCGCTGAACTGAGATTGGGACTATGCGCATAAAACAGGTCGGTTGTGATTTTGGTGAATGCGGGTTACCATGCGTTTTCGACTAAAACACAACAATACAAGCAGTGACAGTAACAATTTATTAACTGAGAATTATAGAAACATGCGTCCTTTAGTATGCCATTTTTTTAAAAATCGAGTACGGTCTTCCCTATTAAAAAAAGCAAAAACCCAACTAATGCGTTTTCAAAGTCCGTCAGTGTATAACTTACTTAAGTGATATAAGGACATAAAGCCTTCAATTGTATCATTGTATGGTAAAGAACTGAATATTATACTCGAACCTATGCATTTGGAAATTGGTAAATACGGTCACCCCGTGAATATCCGTATAAGTCAATGGTTACCTCATCTTCGCTAGCCAAGACTACTTTGTACATTAGCATTCTCATAAAACCCCGCTCTGCAGTTGGATTGGACGCGTCGAAATGTTTACGCGTCGAATGAAACGCTGTGTAACAACACCGCGTTAGTTAAAACAAGTACGGCCGCAGCTTCCGTAGTAACTCGGGGAATTATTGGGAAAATGCCGTATTTGCGACGAAGTTTTAAATAAAAAAAGTATAAGACGATCTTTTCCGTCACATTTAATGTCTCTTTTCAATTGAAGCTACGACTTTTTTTAGCTAATCCCTCCCACCATAACAGTCGTCGTTACGTTAGAAACAAACAAGAAAATATATCGGCGAAAGCGGCAGATCGTATTGTGAAACTTAACGTACGCCCCCCTTGTTTTTTCGCTATTATGGCAGTACTATTTCGTTGAAATAAAATCAACAAGGATTAATGTATTTTAACGGAATGTATTTGAATGAAGGCAAAATGGTTATGCATGACAACTTCGTATTACAACAACCAGATATAAAGTCTCTGCAACTTCAACAACCATAGCCATTGGCTCTACACCTGAAGTAAAAACATATTTGTTATGTATGGGAAATTATAATATGTTTGTTTAACTACAGCACCATAACCTGTATGACCTTTCCAATATACAATACATCTGCATAAGATGACTTTAACAAGAGGCCCATGAGGGCCTATGCTCTACTGGCTTGGATATGGCTTGCTTTAAAAAAAATACAATCTGTCATCAATATTTAACTACCAACTAAGAAGGTCAGTTAGTAAATGGAGCCTATATTGTGTTCACAAACTGTATTATAGCAATTTTGACAATTTCAAGGGCCATAGTCCAGTCTGGTTTTCGAGAGGAACTGAACTCTTATCAATATTTAACTACCATTTAATTTTAGTGAAGATCAGATTGTAAATGGAGGCTCTATTGTGTTCACAAACTGTATTATAGCAATTTCTACTATTTCAAGGGTCATAGTCCAGTCATGCATTGGCGGATCTGGTTGTTTTTTAAACGGATCCGAGCTCTCATAAGTATCTAACTACTGTATAAGTTTGATAAAGATACAATAAAAGATTAAGACTGTATTGTGTTAACAAGCTCTATTATAGCAATTTTGACAATTTAAAGGGCCATAATCAAGACATGCATGGGCGGATCTAGTTGGTTTTAGAAAGGAACCGAGCTCTTATAGATATCTAACTACTGTATAAGTTTGATTTAAATAATTTAAACTGAACACTGTATCCTTTTAACAAGAAATTAATTTCGGACGAACGCATGCACTGATGCGCGCATAGACTACGGACCAATCGCCATGACATAATCCCTTCTGGCCTCTGGCCAGTAGCGCTAAACATTACACATAACGGTCAGGTTAACTAAGAATGATTTAACATTATTCGTTTGATTCGTTTTATTTCAGACAAAAAACTATGCAGGCAAGTTGGCACTATAATATGTGAGACCTGAGACTGCCATAATCCCAATAGCCAATACTTGACACTAGCTCTCTTCCAAAAATTGTGCAAGTCTGTATGCAATTCCTTTAATGAGAAAACTATTAAACAGTCATCAAATCCAGTGTGGTTCCAAGAAAAGAAAAGAGACTTTACAAGAAAATATTGCAAAACTTGTACAAGGACAGACAGCAGCAGCTGCTGATAATTTATGGTGCAAAGTTTGGTTACTGTTTTATGTATACAAAGAAAGATTTGTTCATTTAAAGACTGAATATTGATGCGAATTGTTGTCACTAATTATTATATTTTATCAAAATTTTTAAAAAATTCTGTAATTGAATGGAGAACCTATGACGTAAAGTGGAAAACATTGTGGCAAAATGAGAAATTGCTCGTTTTGAGCATTTTTTTCTTTTGTCACTATGGTTCCAAAGATTCGTCTGCTGCAGGGGCGTCATATAGCGTCTATATGGAGGAAACAGTTAAATATCCTACCTTTAACCCAACATAGGCAATATGTAACAGCCGGTGGATGGGGAATACATAAACCTGCAATGCCATTGCTAGTTTCCTGAGAATTTATGATCTGTTTGCATTGTTTTGATGCATGATAATGCAACTTTTACTATAATCATGTTGTCTTCTTAGGCAATATAATAACATACCATTGAATGACTGTGTGGGCTTCATCCACAACAATTGTCCTAGTCTTTCCTGTTAATTTTTTATCATAAGTATCTCCCTAAAATGCTTCCGGGCTTCCAAACACGAAGTCGAACCTCCTTGTTCTGGCTAGAGACCATTCCCAGGTATGTTGCCTTTAATCCAAGGGTACCACTCTCCGGCACTGCTCATCCATAATGATATTTGAATCTACCCGTTTATCTGAAACCCTCCGTTCAACCTACAATCGTTAACTTATACTGCGGGTCTACGTATCTGGTTGAGTTTATTTTTGTTGCACCGCTAGGGCGAATAATAAATGCAATTGTGTTGCAAATTACCAAAATAGTGACTAGGAATAATAATAAATGACGTAAGCAATTAAAAAAAGACCAAAATAATGACTAGAAATCAAGAGTTTCATAATAAACTCATGTCAAGAGTTGCTAACACATAGGTTGGTTACATAATCCGCCAAACACCGATTAGGCAGAGTGAACAAACCATCCATGCGATGATTGCATGCGCCGTAAAGCTAAAACGCATATGTTATGATATCAACCAACATCAACCTTATTTGCTAATTCAGTCAAAATATAAAAAATGCAAAAATAAGAAAATTGTCGTTGAACAGACAATCCAAAAAAGGGTCGGGGGTGGGTTAGATGGTGGAAACTTGTCCCAGCGTAAAAACCCGTGTTGATCTAGTTTCAACAAAACGACGAGTGATGACGCGCCAGATTTCCTAGTAGGGGTTGTTCAAATTAAAGAAGCCGTCCGCCAAGGGTTATAATTGTAATGTAATGGACACGAAATAGTATTTATTTAAATTATGTAAATTTGCTTTTGCTTTTGACACATCGCATGCACAGAATACTCGTAAACCTTCACAATATTAACATGCCCATTTAACTGACAAGTAGAAGATATATAGAAATGCAAAACAAAAGATTGTACAATCAGACGTAGTTTAAACTACAGTCACACCGAAGCTGGACCAAACACGGAGCACCCCAGATTAACACGGAACACCCAATATCAAGATATATCAGTATCCTGGGTGATCCTGAGCGAAATTGAGTCGAAAACCATCGTCACCAAACACGGTAACTAACTTGAATCTTACCCCAGGACAATCCCGAACACAGCAGGGTGTCAACACATATAAAACCGGAATACGGGCTGTCCCGGATCAAACACGGACCGCCCGGACCAGACAGTGCATGTCAGATTGCCCAGGATCAACACGGTGCCACCACGGACCTTTCCGGAGCTAAAACAGTCGTCACACGGATCGTTTCGGACTACCCCGGATTAAACAATCTTCCTGGTCGTCCAGTTAAACTGTTTAAAATTACCAGGACAAGGACCATCCAGGACTGTCCCGGATAAGCCCGGACCCATGGCGGATACAATAAGATATTAACCCGGATTGGCCAATTATTTGTCCGGGGCGTGTGCCTGTGACTAAGATAATACATATGTTAAACGTTTTACATAAACGTCAATTTATCTTATTGACATCATGTTGGCATTGTTTTCATATAACGTTTATATCTCTGATGTTTGATGATGGTTTAACATTCCTTGACCTAAAACACTTATATATCTGTTTGCTGCTGCATTGCTTCTGGGACGAAGATCTTCGTTCCTGATTGCTTGTTCAACACCTTGATCACATTTCAATGCATTTGTGAATAATGCGCCATGGAGCTATATCGTTTAACCCCCTTTCACAAACACAAACACTCTGCAGCAGACGACTTTGAACATTTTTAAACACAACACACACTCTGACGAATCGAAGATTATTTAGTGAATACTGTGGTGGAGATCGTTTTATTAAATGCAATTCTCCACACATTGTAATTAATTGGTTAAGACATGGAAGTCTGTTTTTTATCTATATTTGTATTTATTTATTCAAACACTATCTCGCTATTTAACGGATCTAAACTTTTAAGACCCACTAATTCTTTCCTTCCAATTCGGAGCTATATATACTCATCAACGGAGCAACGAATAATCTACACCGGATCAACGTATATTTAAAACCGGAGCAACGGAGTAGAATCACAAAGCCACCGGAGCCCTAATAGAGCAAAGAACAACGCACACGGCTAACCGGAGCAAGGGAAATATATTAAAGGCAACCGGAGTCTAACCGGAGCAAACAAAAAGAACCAATTGCTTATTCGCGACAAATAGAGATAAAACATTGCAACAAGAGGACAGATTGTTCAGCATAAACAGTTTCTTCATAAACAAGTTACGCTCGCAAACCCAGGTTGAAAATGTAAAGATTTTACAAAGTTGTTTCTTAATTGAAATACTACAGCTCTGTATGATCTAAATGAAGTATTGATATTTCCTATGGATGTTTACGTGATTGTTTAAATATGTTTTAACAGGTCCACCCTAGTCGACTGACCACGATACCTTTTGAGAGTTTATTTACAATGTTTGTACGTTGGTATCTGCTGTGGATGAGTGGTTATAGTCGGGTATTTGGAATTGGGCATTTCGGGTTTGATTACTAGACGCGGCTGTCATGGTGAAGTGCCCTTGGAAAATGTAAATGTCCTAGTTTTAGTACTGTTTTATTTATCCAGGTATCATGGATACGTGAGTTTTATATAGTAACTCAAATAATGTCAAACAACGGCGTAAACCAAGAGTAAAAATGTCAGTCATTCGGGTGCTTACATTTTTCTATTTCGAAGGACACATTGAGTTTATACTTGTGTACTTGTGTTAGTGTGTCACTAGCTAATGTTACATCAATCATCTAGGATCAAGTGAGCATATGAGCTGTCAGAACAAATGTTTTTAGTTCAACTTCCCATTGATTTCGAAGCTTCGGAAGATCGGTTAAATTCACAAAGAAAGTATTCAGAACGGAAATGTCTATCACTTAGATTCTATCATGTGACATGTCTCAGTGAGTAAATATACAACTTGTTGCAGTTTTTTGAGGATGGGCTTCCGTTGAAATTTCAAACTGACTTAAACATGCCGTTATTACGTATATTTCAAACTAAACGTTTTTATATAAATTCACCATTAGGGTAACACTTACGTAATGCAACACGATTTTGAAATAGAAATGAAACAAACGTGTTATTGCAAACAATAGCGATTACTAAAAAAAAAGTATAATAATACTTAAGTAAAAACCTTAAATAACAAAGGAACAATAAAAAAAGAAAACTGGACATCTGGTTTTACTGACCTGTTTAATGCACCTGCTATATATTTTACCAGACACGTCCTAAATGAATAAATGATGATATTTCTTCATTTTCTAAGCATTGCATCAGAAACTGTTTTAAGACTAACGGTAACATTTTCGAAAACAGCATTTGTTTAGCATCAGCAAAGCATTGTAAGGTCACCCCGAAAGTGTGACTTTTGTTGTAAGAATACATTTTGAGGAATGACATAACGGTATCATCAATCGTATTCCTTGCTAACAGACAATGTATGCAATTAAAAAGCTTTTCCCAATTTCAAACGCATTTTAACGCATTTTTAGAATACGAACATTAACACAATGTATTCAACTCTGGTCAATACATATACAAAGAAAACGATTGTCATGTCTATTTGGGTATACACTTTCCAAATTAGAGAAATGCGGAACAAGAAACCGCATATCAAAACCGGGCCAATAACATGTTTTAGACGCTGTATATCGATGATGTATGAATCTGATATAGTCATAACTTAAGTATCTGAGTCAAAATGGCAGAGTGTGAAATGGAACGTAATTACAATACATCTTCATATGTATGTAACAGTGTTAATTTATTTCTCCAGGACAGATGCTCGTTTCACACAAGGACGGTGTTATTGTTACGTCAATCAGTCAACATGATCCATACGACACATGGGATATATATCATGTAGTGGATAGCAATGTCGAAAACAACCCTGATGAATGTAAATGTTGTGGTGCAACAAAACTGGAAACAAGTCCTTGGTTTAAACTAGACCTGGGAAAGGAATATAAAATACAGCGAATACATGTAATAGGACGACAAGACAGTTATCGTGAGTAATACTCATGTATTCGTTTAAAGCATTGATTTGATTATTAAATATATTATTAAAGTTGAATGACTTAAACATCATTTTAACGATCATTATTGTTATTATCGTCATCATCATCATCATCATCATCAACAACAACAACCACAGTGTCATCGTAACCAGCATCATACTGCTATTCCCTGTATGCTCTTAGATGATCAGTAAAAAAGGACATCCCTCAAATGATCTAATTGCTCTTGGATGAATTTACTTATTTTTCTGTCATTCTACTTAAGAGTCTCTATACAAAATGGAAATACAACTGGGTACCACAGACGCAGACGGAACTGTACTACAGGGAGTGGATACCAGTGATACTGATCTTCGAGAGTTAAACTATACACTGCCCTCTCCTGAACTCACCCGCTTTATAACTCTTACATTGCGTGATATCACACAGAGTTTTGTAATTTGTGAGCTGTATGTTAACGCCGGTAAGTGACTTTCTGAAATGTATTTAACTTAAATGTAAATGTCTTAATTAGACCTTTAGTGTTGTTGTGGTCGGACATACACACGTATTATATATTTCCATATAATACACAGATACACGCTAAGGATTCGACACACTCGATACACATTGTAAAACTGAGAAGAAACTGCAAAACATACTCCAGAAATGTAAACGTAAAAAATAGTTTTGAGAAACTTTATGAAGTACGTTTTTGAAGTTATTTCGAAAATAAATAAGATTTAGAAAAAAAGAGCAAGTAATGACCCTAAACATCTATCGGAGACAAACATACATTATACAATTATAATTAAAATTTAGTTTGTATTACTAAACACGTATGTTAGAGTTTGCGTTAAGGGTGTATATGGACCAGACTGTGTAATTACATGTGGTCAATGTCACAACAACGAGTCCTGTGACGGTGTGACAGGTGCGTGTTTGGAGAGTTTCACCGGTTATAAGTCTCTTCTGTGCCAAGTTAAATTTGTTATTTTAGTGGATAACAAACTGGTCGATTAAGTTCAAATTCTGCGTCAATACATTGTTGCTATTTACATGCGTGTTTAGAGGTTAGGGTTTGGTTTATTAATCATATATATGAATATATACATATATATTTATATATATATTAAAGCGTGTGATCCAGAAAAAATCATTGCACATAAATCCATTCGAATATTTATCTGGTTTAATATATACTGTATTTGAGTAAAATTTACGCACACATTGACATTAGCCAAAATGTCCAAACATAAAAGGTTCGATTGTTCGCACCAAATATTTTTGAAACTGACACTCATTCCTAAAACTGACATATCTAATAAAAGAGCTTGGTGTGACACAACACATACCAATCATGATTTACTGGATGGTGTTGTCAATATTGCCTACAGCATGTTACAGTATTGATATGTTTTGCTAAGTGGATGTTCTGCTAGATAAAAAGGGGTCACGTGTAAAAACGGTATGCTATATACATGTAAACCATTTAATGGCGTTAAACACGATATTTGAGGGTAAAATTCAAATCTAGAAAATAGTTGTGCAATGTGTTATTCGTATGAATTTGCTTATTCTCTAAGGAATTATTTATCAAATTGTATCCGAAAATACATTTTTTAGGAAGCCCGTTTACTGTGTTGTAGTGCTTATTTTCGCTATACTGAATCTATTTGTACATATTTATTTTTGCTATTTAATTAAATATGTTAAAAGGTTTGTCAATTTGAAGTTTGTAATGTATTAAATATTTAACTGATATTGCAAGATGGTGAAACACTTTTGCTGATAACGTTTCTATGTTGCTTGTTATAAGACTGCACTGACGGCCGATATGGTTCTACTTGTGATGAAGAATGTGGCAATTGTCACAACAATGATACATGTGACACAAGTAATGGTTACTGTCCAAGTGGGTGTTCTGCTGGGTATCAACCGCACATCTGTAAAAAAGGTATGATATAATCTCTTAAATATAAGTGAATACCATTAATCTCAATATTCATTGCTTATTTGAGCAATACAGTTTGTCTGCACTTTGTAATTAAGACTATTATTAACATTTAGTGCATTTGTTTAATGTATGAATTGTCCTATCCTCTAAGAACGTTATTTTTCAAATTGTATCCCAAAATACATTTTTTAGGAAGCCCGTTTACTGTGTTCTGATAATTCAGGTTGTATGTTTTCAGTTTGTAGTTCAACAACATATGGTATCAACTGTAAATATCCATGCGGTAACTGTGAGAACAATGCAGCTTGTAACCGTATAGATGGTACATGTACATCGTGTGTACCTGGATTTCTTCTTCCTATGTGCAAAGGTAGCTATATTTATAAAGTTATGCTTTCATTATTATACAGAAATATGCAAGTTTTAGTTCTAAAAATAGACTTTGTGAAATATTTATATTTTACTTTCACGAATGTTATCACTCATATTCAATTGAATATGTTGTAATGATGTGAACTTGCATTGACGTTCACACAGAGTGCATTTATATATTGTTTAATAATAACAAAATCTATATTATTTACCCACGCAACCACATGACATTAATCAAACATCAACACGTTTATCGTTATTCTGGTTCATCAAACTGCTTGGTACATTTATGATTTGAGTTTAAATTAGGTTTGATGATCATATCAAAATAGCAATAAATGCAAACTTCATATGGTAAATTAAAGCTTTCAATTTACCATATGTTCTATTA
>JAUELF010240013.1:0-12688 GCA_031471495.1 Clinocardium nuttallii
TGCCGTGTGACGATCCGTGTTTTGAGTCCCACCCTTCTATGATACTGGGTAAGTATAGAGTAAGTGTGAATATAGAGGTTGGAAATAACCTCGGTCTATGGCATGTACACAGAGGGGTATCCGAGGTGCCGTGTGACGATCCGTGTTTTGAGTCCCATCCATCTATGATATTTGGTAAGTCTACTCTGTACAACACATGGATATGTGAAAGGTTGGTTCGTTAGAGACCAATTATCTAGTGTTTGTGTTTTTCTTTTAAGTTTGTTGAACTTTGGACAAATGCTTCTATAAATGTTTCCTTTTAACATTTTCAACCTAATCTTTGTCTTATTTTCTTTTAATATTCTACGACTGATTGGTTAAACAGTATATAACCAGAACGGACCGCACAGGTGCGCTACCTGCTCTTGATCTACATTGGTCGCAAATTCCTTACGGTTGGTTTTCACAGAGCGTCGATCAAATGTCTAGTGTAAAAAACGTTTGTTTGTTTTACAGGGGATCTGTGTTCGGATACGAACCCGACACCCCGAAACCGTTACTGCGCTGATCCCAGACCTGATCAGATCTCTGATGCAGACACGTGTGGTAGTTATAACTTCAAGAACACACCATTTCACAACTACATGGGATATTCGAGTAAGTTTTTTAATTTATCGAATTTTAATAATACATTCTGCTGCTCCGAGTTCGAAGGAAAAATGACAAAAACCTTCTTAATTCGGTACCAGAAATCATGGCAAGCCTACAAAATCAATGCGGTATTGTGTATGGGTAACACGCCGAGCACGTATAGCTCAGTCGGTCACGACAATATATGTTATTCAGGGGTTGTGAGTTTGAATCTCAACTCGCCAGCTCGGCTCATATTTTCCGACGTTCGGAAAAAGGTTATGCTTCAAAATATTCCGTCTGCCACTTATGGAATAACAGTCTATATGGAAAATATGTATGTTGCTTGTAAAAGACTGTTACTAGTATAGGAAAGCCAAGAAACACGTAGGTAGGTGAACTAGCCACCGTGATATGACTGAACAAGTGTTGAAAAGGCGTTAAACCCCAATCAATCAACCAACCAATCAGTATGGATAACTCGTGCAGTCACGTATACCGATTTCGGAAAAATGTTTCATCGACTTGAATAATTGCTGAAGTTGGGCTGTTTATATGTTTATATCAAATATTATCGTATCGGTGGTGTAGCGGTAGAGCTTCCCCCTCGGGTGCAAGAGGTCGCGGGATCGATCCTAGACCGGGTCATACCAAAGCTGGTATTATTCATGGCTGGCTTCCTCCAAGACGCTCGTGATTGTGGGATTGGCATAACAATTGATTCGCTAGTGTCATGCTAAATGAGCACGTAATTATTTTAATTTACCTAGGAAACGCCGTGATATAACTGAAAAGTTGGTGAATACGGCATTAGAGGCCAAACACTCAATTATATCATATACGGGCGTATGGGAGAGAAATTTCCTGGAACGAATATATGTCTTTTATAAACAGCGTGGCGGCAGTTTTGACTGCTAAAACGAACATCAGAGCCGCTGCTACGCTGTTTTCTTGATATGATTGTTATCACTGACTTGCTTTGATAATATAAGTCTAAGTATAAATGAATTGCAATGCTTACCATACATGAATGAACTTAGCACAAATCAAGGGAATACTCGACACAAATGCATGATTATACTACACCAAGTCACACGAGTTAGTTGGGATTATCATAACTTGATATAATATCTTTAATTCACTGTTCTTAGAGGCAGTGATGCTTCTTATTGATCTACACATATGCATGCACATACTACACCCAAGCGCGCACATAGTTTGGGGTTAACATAACTTAACATAATGTTCTGAAATCACAATATACATGAATATGACATCAGGCATGTGTGGTCCACAAAGAATGAACTATACTGGTTTCTTTGTCATGTATAATTGTATTGTAGATGACAGCTGTATGAACAGTTTTACACCACAACAAGTTGCCCGGATGCACTGTTACCTTGACCTTGTGTATCAACCAATGAGAGAAATGAAAAACCCGGCACCGATACCAATAGCTCCAAAGGTAATATAATTATTCTGTAGTCAATATTTTCCTTCAGACTGAAAAGGAATTGACAGGGAATTATTAAATGGTACGCTAAACTTACCTAGTAAATGTTGTTGCTGTGTCAATCATGTCAAAAGTGTCTTTTCTGAGATAAAACATAGGGATCCGTTGTATGTCATTTTTCTGTTAAGATATGAAATAAATCAAAAACGAAATTCGCTATTGTGTAAGATATAGTTACAACCGTTTTGCATGAGACCATCAATATGGAATGAAAATGTATCTTACATGTATCAGGTTGTCGAGGCTTCGGCTAACTCTGTGAGAATGGTGTGGATAGAGCCACTTGGAACGGATACCAGCTGTGATACAGATGGCGCTTTCCACCAATACGCGGCCATAGCCACCTCGTCACATAGCGGTGTACGTTGGTCCCCACGTGAAGCCATAGGTAGGGAGAATTTAAATAATTAGATTCATTCGTATTTTATTGATCAATATGTTCCCAATATCTTCATTCAACAGAATTGTAAGAGAACATACACGAATATTTAAAATATTTAAAATATAAGCATTGACCAATTTTACGACATATCGAGGTATAAGCATTCAGATACTTAAATATCATCAGGTGATATTGTGGTAGACGAAGACAGCGCTCCAACTATGACTAACCTCTGTTTGTATATTAAGGTTTTCCTGATGCCAAGAAATGTTTCCCGAGTCCCCATTCCTGGATGCCTAATTACATTGACTACCCACCGACATGCGAAGATAACTCGTGCTGGCTCGAACTGGGATTTACTGTGGCGCTCATTCCAAAAAGGTAACAGTTGTATTGACAAATTATTTGAATTTCCAGACGTCTTAGATATTAAATATTATAGTTGTAAAGACAAGTTACTTTGATTGAGCTAAAGCTTTTTTTAAGCTTCTATAATCATGACCATTTTAATATGATTTCTTTGTTTGTTTGTTGTATCTCGCCTGACATATTGAAACAATCTAGTATGTATGTATGCAAATCGTTTAGTGTAATCGTGTACTCTGCATCATAAACAAAAAAGTAAATGTCATGAACAGTAGTGCATGTATATATATAGTTGCGTCGAAGTGATTTTGCCATGTGGAATAGTTTTGCGACATTTCAGGTAAAATGTTATCTTGTTTAAGTATTAAATATACATTTATTCCTTTTTTCCAGGGTAAACATATGGATAAACGATGTTAAAGATGACACCGATATCGTTGTTGAATTAATCTCGCCTGACGGCTTCGTTGAGCACTCCAGCACTGTAACTGCCTATTGTGACATGGAAACAACTTTGTTAGTCGACGTTCAAGCCGCAATAGACAGAGTATGTAAACAAACATTGGATTTTCTTTGTGACTTAATTTAACCCTCCCCATATACACGCTTTCTGATGCCTCTGCAGCAGACGGCTTTTTGAAAACATAGTGACAAAAAAAGAAATTGCACGTTATGCCACAATGTTTTCCACTTTAAGTCATAGGTTATCCATTCAATTATAGAGATGTTCCATCTTTTGACAAAATATGTTCAAAGACGTCTGCTGCAGAATTGTCGTATGAGGGAAACGGTTAAGGGCGTTTATGACATTGCAAACAGTTCAGAACCAGATGTATGCCTCTCAAAACGACACACCGCATGGCAAATACCAGTTTGATATTTGCCTTGCTCTAGCGTAAAACAAGTGAGAAATATTGACAAAAAACATGCTTTCCCTGGATGGAGTTGAAAACATTGAGGAAAAAGATTCTACACCGTGCAATGGAATTTCCTAAAGCCGCCTGCTTTCTGATGCATCAAAATGCAGTTCTACAAGAAAAAAACGTGTTAATCTCTATAGAGCAATACCTCTCTAAAACGGATGTACTAGCCTAGACAGGTTGCCATGTCATGGATACTGATTTACTCTTAGAAGTATGCAAGCGAATATCATTTTGAATTTATCCGACACGTCTAACACTTTCGGCCTGAAAAGTCATCAGTTATGCACTATTTTTAATAGTTCATCTGAAACTGACCGGCGCTCTGCAAAAACCAAACGCCAGACGTTCGCGAACCTTGTATATCGATGTACATACCACCCCTCCATCGCAACCATTTGATCATGGCTGGTAGAAGTACATTACCATCGTAACCATTTGATCATATGATTCGTAGAAGAACATTACCATACGGCAATGGACTGTTATGCAAGAGCTCATAATTTGTTTCTGAGATTCGTAAGTTTGTCGCTAGGTGGCAGCAATATGCACTGCATGAGTTTTGATACTGGCTAGAATCACTACAGAGTATTCCCTTAGTATCCCTTGACAAGTAGTTACATTTGTTCTAGGGGAAACGATTATCAGACTAACGAGGTTTATTGATTGATTGATTGATTGATTGATTGGGGTTTAACGCCGTTTTTAACATGTTCTCAAGTCATATCACGGCGGCCAGTTCACCTTCTCACGTGTTTCTTGGTTTTCTCACTCCAGTACTCCACACAACAATATTCCAAAGCAACTGGCTGCTTTTCCACATAGACTTAGCCCATTGGTTTCAGCTAACGATGACAGTCCCCGTGATCAAGCCTTCATCTTTAATTCATAGTCCATACCATACAAATCATTGGCATGCATGTAACCAATGACCTATCACTAAGACAGACAGTCTCTAACTTTGTAATTCAATGTAGCAGATAGGTTTTTTGGATTTATTCAATAAATTTATTTAATTATAATAAACTTTATTATAATTAAATTAAATTTATTCATAAACATATAATCATCAAGTAGGTTTCGAAAAGTACATTATACAAATCTTCGGGAATAATACCGCTTGTACCGAAAACACGTTAAATAAGTTAAACTGTCTACGTTTTAAGGATATATATTTCTGAAAGAAACCATTCTTTTAAATGGATAATTAAAAAAAACGAGTAGCGTGCACTAAAGCAGAGTTCCTACCCTATACATAATTAATCGGACTAAATGAGATTGTACACGATAACTTAAAAGTAATTTTAAAATACATCTGGGTTAAGTGTACGCTTGCATGTTTTCACTAAATTATAAATGTGCTGTGCTCTGCGAAATACGACCTTAACGTAATGATTACACGTGAGAAAAGGTACATGTATAAGCGTCCATGCTTACTGATCCAAAAGGATGCTGGTATTCGGGAGTTTCTTGTACCAGTCTATGACTAGTTTACGAACAGTGCAGAGCCAGATCAGACTACTCGTACTTATAAGAAACTGGTAAAATTATATTGGACCCCGTTGGATTCACTTGTAAAGTATAAGTGCACCATCTAAGAAAATACACAAATTGTTGATATAGAGTAGATTTCCGGTTTGGTGTTGTCGTTGCAAATAGTTCCAATGTAATTTTATTAGCAGCCATTCAAGTCCAAATATCGGCCAATTTATATGCGAAAGAAGCTCAAAACACATACAATTTTCTACGAATTAATCCAATAAGTTATTCTGGTTTGGGCTTGGTAACTATTTGCAACCCATTACAACTCCCGGAACCTTATTAACTGTCCATGTCTTGATGTGTATAAATGAACCTTTCGGAAATAGCCGATGCCATACCTTATATGGACTCAGTAACTACAGTGCAGTCATGAAATACTATTTGAGCTTAATGCTGTTTTCAACGTTTTGTTTAATTCACGGATGTCAGTTCATCTACAATTGTGTTTCCTGTCTTTCTCACGACAGTTCTTCACACAAGCAACTGGCTGCTTTTCGACAACTACTGTTAGCCGAATGACGGAAAGGGGTTAGGCTTTCCGCATTCCTTGACTACTAGTATTGTCAAGTGTCGGAAAGAAAGTTGCTTAGTTGGGGTTCAAACACACATAACCCCAAATATTGACACCGCTAGCACCTACCAATTGAGCTAGCGGGGTTCATACAATACACTCTTTTATTTACAGATACGAATCTATACAACTGACAGGTATGTTGCTGTAGACGCGGTCCAGATGATTTCCAAACCCGGCTACACAACATGCACGAAGCGTAAAAGAACTAAATACAGGGTATACAGGGAACCGGCCTTTGATAAAGACTACATTGTGAGCGCTGAACCCGAGTTCACAGACACGTAAGTCTATGGTTCAATTATATACAGGTGTAAATAGTCCTTTTGACAAAGTTACCCCTGTATTGAATTAGACAACATCATTAAAACATGTCCATGGTACAAAAACTAGTAACGCTTATGTACCGGTCAAATCTGAAAAATGTTGGGAAAAGAGAAAAATTCCCAAGACCAGTAACTTATCTTTAAGCCACAACGTTTTTTACTCTTAATGTATAAACAGTACTTCCATTTTGTGTAGATAATTCAATGTTTTCTTCAGACATGTTCATAGTATACAACTCTTAAGAATTTATAAGACGTGAACAGTAATTCAATTTACCAATACGTGTGTAGTTTAGACACATTGGCTTCTGATAGGCAACCGAAATGAATATAAAAGAAAATGTTTCGTATGAGTTATTCCTCTTTCGTAAACATTTTGCTTGAAAATTGGCATACTTAAAATCATCTTCCTGAAAATAAATGTATACGTTCTGTTATCGATCGTTATAGTGACCAATAACCTGCGATGATTCAATTAACACTGATAATGATATGCTCCATATTTCAGTACTGTACAAAATGGAGAGACGTACACCTACCGTATACAGGCCGTACTCGAGTCACGTGACAGTGTGCTGTCTCCCGGTCTCGCTTATACACACGGGAAACAGTTCTGCGGGGACGGCATTACAGACGGGTAAGGGACGTTTGACCGTCGCTCTGGGAATTCCTACCGTAGAGCATTTGCGACCAGTGTAGACTCAGACTAACATGCGCATCCCTGCAGCTGAATCTTACTCTTGCACTGTTCGCTTATAAGTCGCAGAGAGTCTATAGAGACCTGCCAACCTTGTATTTTGGTTCTGACTACACGTGAGTCGTTCCACGAGAAAACCAAAGCTCTGCGTAATGTATCACCCAGACCAGCGCAGGGGGGATAGAGGTATAGAGCAATGATTCCTTAACCCTTTCCCTCATACGACAATTCTGCAGCAGACGACTTTGAACATATTTTGTCAAAACATAGAAAACCTCCAAAATTAAATGGATAACCTATGACAAAAAGTGGAAAATATTGTGGCAAAAGGAGAAATTGCACGTTTTGTGCAATTTCTTCTTTTGTCACTATGTTTTCCAAAAGCTGTTTGCTGCACAGGTGTCAGAAAGCATCTTTATGAGGGAAAAGGGTCAACAGTGTAGATTCAGCATAACCTGTGCAGTTAAGGTCTTTGCTGTGCACATTTTACTTACACAATCTTGTGTAGATTCTGATAAGACTGAGATATTGCACTGGCTGATGAGAACCTTCACTGTTCAGAAATGTCATCTTGTATCTCTTCTCGTGAACAGGCCCTTATGGCCCAGGCTATAAAACCCTACATTTACGCTTACCTTTCAGATGAAGAGATTGAAGAATTCCTGAGTGAAACTAAACAGCCATTTCCAATATATTACAAAATCCCTAAAGCAAGAAATCTTAAACAGATAAACATAGACGAGACAAAACACAGTTTAAAACATTGCTTTATCAAAATGTCACAGGCTGACACAGCTGAAGTGGAGAAATGGCAAGAGAAAGAAAAAGTGGAAGAGTCAAAATCTGAACCCAAAGCTGGAGATGATGATATTCAGGAAAAATCTAATCTGGAAACCAAATCTGAAACTATGGAGACTGTTGATGAATCAAGGAACAAAGGCGGAGTTTGTGATGATCAAGAAAAGTCTGAAACGAAACTTGAATCTAAAGAAGCTGTTGGTGAATCGAGCGAAACAGGTGGAGTTGATAATAATCTAGAAAAATCTAAAGGTAATTGTAGTTATGATAAAAACAACGAAAATCAACTGGAAACTAAAGAAGATAATAAAGAAATGCAAGACAAAATGGAAACTGATCAAGAATATTCTGTTACAGATAGGGATAATGTTGAAGCAAACAAAAAGTCAGTTGAAATTAGAGAAGGTGATAAAGAAATATGTGACAAAATGGAAACTGATCAAGATAAATCTGTCTCAGATAGTGATCATGCTGAAACAAATGAAAAGCCAGTTGAAATTAAAAAAAGTAATAAAGAAATACAAGACAATATGGAAACTGATCAAGATAAATCTGTCTCAGATGATTATGCTAAAATAAATGAAAAGCCAGTTGAAACTAAAAAAAATAATAAAGGAATACAAGACAAAATGGAAATTGATCAAGAAACAAATATTCCAGATGGTGATAAAGCTGAAATAAGTGAAAAGCAAGTGACATCTAAAGAAGGTGGGAAAGAAATATGTCACAAAATGGAAACTGGTGAAAATGAAAGTGATGATAAAGCATTACCTAAGACTTGTGAAAAATCTGTGAAAACTTCTAATGAAAAAGAGATTGTGAAAGTTGATGCTGATGGTCATGAAACAAGAAATCAGACATGTGAAAAAAATGAGTATGAATCAAATGTAGAGTTAGATGGTCCATGCTCAAATCAAAGTACTGAGAAGGAGATGAGTGCAGATAGAAGGAGAAAAAATGACAGCTGTAAAAACAAATCTGTTGATAATACGAAAGATCACAGCCCTATGCTAGATGTCACTGATGATTTGAAAACAGATCAGTTTGAAGATGATTTAGACATGAAAGAAACTTTGATGAGAATATCGGAATTGTCTGGCTCATTCTCTGGCCAATTTTCAAAGTCGGATAAAGATTCAAAAAAGAATAAAATTTCCGACAAAAATGATGAGGTCACTGGTACAGATAAGTTGACAATTGAAGCAAGTGTGAATCAAAGTGAACACAATTTACCAAGTGAAAATGGCAAAGTGACTGAAAGTGAAAAGATTAATGTTTCTGATGAAGGCAGCAATGACAAAAAAGCATTTGATGATGCAATAAAGGATTTAATGACATTAGAAGGGATAATAAATCAGGGGAAAACAATTCTGTCCTCAAATACGGACGAAGAGGCTGATCCAACTACAGATAATATTATCTCATGTGCAGAGTCATCTAATCATAGTACAGATCTGCGAAGTGTGACGTTGGAGTCAGATATTCAAGGCAAGGAAAACATAATTGATGAGAAAGTATCAGATATTAAAGGCAAGGAAAGCATAATTGATGAGAAAGTATCAGATATTAAAGGCAAGGAAAACATAATTGATGAGAAGGGTGACAACAAATGTGAGGGGAAAACAACTGACGAAAAAGCTGGGGGAAAAATAAGTGACAAGGAAGGTGACGAGACAGATGGGGAAAAAATAAGTGACATTAAAAGTGAGGGGAAAATAAGTGAAAAAAGAGGAGAGACAAGAATAAGTGACGAGGAAGGTCAGTCGAAAATAAGTGACAAGGAAGTTCAGTCGAAAATAAGTAATGAAAAAGATGGGAAAAAAGTAAGTGACAAGAAAAGCGAGGCAAACATTAGTGAAGAGAAAGGAGAGGGAAAAATAAGTGACAAAAATAAAAATGAAACTAGCCCACTTATAGGAAATAATATCAATGAATTTCAGAGACGAGATAAGATTGAAAACAAAGAAGGCATTGTAGGTAATGTTGACGTAAAACAAGAGCCCAAGGATACATTGTGTGCAGGCACAATTAACAATATTATCTCAATGCTGTATGGTAACAATAGCTCTGCCAATGTAAATGATGGCGTTCAGGTAAAGCTAGAAAAGGAGGACAAAAGTTCATTAAAAATGAAGTCTGATCCCTCAAAAAGGATACAAAGTGAAGTAGGAAGTAATGCGGAACAGTCAAACACGGAGGATAGTGCTAAGAAAAAAGAATTACGAATTAAATTAGAACGCATCGATGAAATCTTCAACAGAAAGAAACTGGATATCGAAAAAGATTTAAAGGAATTTATAGAATATGAAACCAAGAATGTCAAATACAATTCTGTAAATTGTGGCAAAGATTCGGAAGAGATGAATGGTAAAGTGATAGATTCACGATGTAAGGAAGAGTTCACAAAAATGTTCGAGTCATATGACCAAATAACAAGCCAGAAACTAAAATCCCCGGGAACTAGCGTACATGTGAATGGGGATCCAAGAGGTACATCAAAACAGGAAGGAAACGATGAAAGATCTCCGAAATTAGCACAAAAACTCCTTGTTGATGGTGATGTTATTGAAATAAATGAGCTGTCATCGGAGGAGTCTGGTGATGAACCGTCTTCTGGTTTTGAACGCAACAAGCATCTGGCTAAAGAAGCTTTGAAAGTTATGATTAACCGAAAATATACCACAGAGGATCCCACTCAAAAGTGCAAGTATAAAAAAGCGGGTAATGAAAGTCTACCAAAACAGCCAAGGGTTAAACAGCCAAGGGCTGAGAGACAAAAGAAGATCCAACCTAAGGCATTAAGTATGTCACCAATAGTAGATTTCACAAAGCCATCGTTCATGAACCAAAAGGAAAAACTCCAGGTGTTCAAGTTAGGCCCAAAGGGTCTTGTTCCACAGTCTACGAAAATAGATTTAAGCAGGATACCTAGTCACGAATTATCAACTCTTTATCAGTCGCCGTCTTTTGTACAAAAACAACCTGTCCAATACATTCAGTATCTGAATCCAACAGGAATTGCCCCAAATATTGTCTATTTGTCGCCAAATTCATTAATTCCAGGCAATGTTCTACCTGGAATGATTCCAAAGTCTGGAAGTTCTGTTACACCTTCAAACTCAGTTACTGCACCGAATGTGTTAAAAATGTTATCAGGAAAAGTCATCGCACCAGGCAACTCTGTTTCCACACCACACATGGGAAATCTTTTATCTGGAAACATCGTTAAACTTTCCAACTCGGGCTCAATTCCTAATGTTGTGACTCTGTTACCTGGAAATGTTGTACCATCATCTGCAATACCGAGCACAGTTGAAAGTAATAAAAACATGGTATTACCTGGAAAACCAGTGACATCCGCCGCCAGTTCTGTTGTTATGCAAAAGGTGGCGGAAGTAACATTGGATCATACTAAACAATTGCAGCCTAAATCTATCGTTATACCAGCAAATCCCGTAACTCGATCTTTATTAACAAATATGAATGTGAAAATTTTGCCAAAACATTCGGCACAGCAACCTTCATTAGTTAATACGGCTTCAAAGTCGTTTTTGCAAGGACAGTCTGGGATTCCACCAACAGTTGGTGAGACTGAGAACCAACAGTGTAGATACAATGTACAACATCCAACAAAAAACAAATGCGTTTTCCAAGGTCCAGATGGTCGATTTTTTGAAAAAGGGACGGGCCGGGCTTTTAATGTTCCGCAAAATGGGAGAAGAGTTGTGCTTGGTTTGGATAAAACATTCTACGATTGTGAAACTGGTGAAAAAGTTAAAATGAATGTTTCAAGCAATTTGATATCTTCTATGAAACCTGGAATGACCTTTTTATTGGTACCATCACAAAAGAGTCATAGGTCATTCTTGCAAAGTAAAGTATCAAACAAAAACAAAAACAAAGAAATAATTTCAATGTTGGGGAACAAAGCTATGGATCAAACAAAAGCAGCCGACTCAAACAGAAGTCAACGAAAATCTAAATTGCGTCAGAGTAAGAAAATGATCTTGATTGACGACAGCGATTCAAGCGATTCAAGCGATAACGAGGGATATGAAGCGGAAGAAAGTGACGACAACGGTGACTGTGACGGTGATGATGTTGATGCAGATGCAGATGTTGACATTGACTCGGATTACGATTATGATTCCATCTCGAGACGGGTTAGAGAGGCAACTTTCAAAGAATCAAAGGTAAGTTCAGACGTAACCCTTTCCCTCATATAGACTTGGTTCTGACGCCTCTGCAGCAGACAGCTTTTTGAAAACATAGCGACAAAAGAAGAAATTGCTCAAAACGAGCAATTTCTTCTTGTGCCACAATAATATTCCCACTTTTAGTCATATGTTATCCATTCAATTTAATATAGAGATTTTGTATTTTTTGACAAAATAAGTCGTCTGCTGCAGAATTGTCGTATGAGGGAAAGGGTTAATTAACAGTAATTTTTACTGTAAACCTTTTATTTTCGAGTACTCTATTGAACTGTCTCACTGAACAGATTCATTTGAGTGCAAACAATATGGGTTTTTTGAGGTCAGATAAAAATAAACCCCCTTTTCCCTCATACATCAACATCATTCTGCAGCAGATGAATATAAAAACAATTGGGTAAAATCTGTGTAAATGAAACTGTTATGATTGAAAGCCTCATCTGTCTGGCAAAAGGAGAAATTCCACATTAATTATACGCATTTGTTTCTTTTGTCACACTGTTTTCAAAAGTCATGATATATATGCTTTTAAATATCTCCTCAAGTGGGAAAGTGTTAAGACCTAGAGCCAACTCCGATGTAGAGCTCTGGCTGTGGATTGCAAATTAACCCTTTCCCTGATACGTTAATTCCGCAGCAGACGACTTTAAACATATTTTGTTAAAAAATGGAAAATCTCTATAATTAAATTGATGACCTATGACTTAAAGTGGAAAACATGGTGGCAAATGGAGAAATTGCACGTTT